>DWEE01000220.1:0-19733 GCA_018245755.1 Parelbella macleannani | reverse complement strand
CCGAAGGGGTAGGCAGAGGAGTGTAGTACACTTCCACGTTTCACCAGTTACGTTTAAGTCTCATGGAATAGGTGGTGAGCCTATTATCATACTAGAAATACTAGAACTACTAGAAATTCTAAATTAGAAAAATCTAGCAAATCTAAAAAGCACCCGACTCCGGGCTGAACCCAGGACGGACCTCCCGATCGGCAGTCGCGCTTGCAAACATTCGACCAACGAGGCAGTCAACTCAATAGCATGACTAAACAACAGAAATGACTGTTACATTGTTATATAAAGCTATTTCCGAACAGCTTTTACTTGGCTTTAAATGTTGTGAGGGAATGATGCATGAACGTATTTTCTCTCCCCGTTCCGTTTCTACGCGTGCACAGAATGAGCTAATTCACCGACTTCCTGCATAAAGTTTTATAGGTGATAACTTACCCAATACACGGACCACACGCAGCACAGGGTTACTTCTTGTGACATTAATATCAGCAATATACATCATCAGAAGCGCCTGGCGCTTGACCCGGTGACAAATCGCGAACGATCGGATGAGACGGTATCATTTTTATTACTAATCGACAAATGTATCGCTACCATGACAAATGATGACTAAGTTTTGTCTCTTGAGATACTAAGGAGAGCCAATGTGAGTGTTTCATAAATTATTACGAATAAAGGGTGTGTAACTTTCAAGTCACATACGTATATTTTTTATCTGTCTGTAGATCTCTATGATTGCTTCAGACTTTGTGTAAAGTTTTCATTGTAATATGATTTGTTCTTGGTATTTATTAAGAGTTTCCTAACTCCTATCCTATCTACACTGTGTTACGGAATCGCAAAGATATTGTCAAACTAGAAAGATATTTATAGGTCAGTTAAAGTAAAGTAGGTATTCCTATTCAATCCTCATGTAGAACTTGAATTCTATTCGAAATCCTGATCGCAGTTTATACCTCTTCTCTGTTCAGATGTTATATCCAAAAATTCTACAGCAAAACGTAAAATATCGCCAATCACCATGTAACCTGCTCGGAGCTTACAATATCAAACGAAAACCCGGCGTTCGATACTTACGTGAGGGAAAAAAGTCAAAAACCTATCTCGATTGAGGCGGACCATTAATTATTTATCGTTCCAGTTATTAATTTTTACCCGATATCGATATTCGATACATCGCGTTTTATAACTCGATATTATGTATATCGTATTGATTGAATTACGTGTCAATATAATTATGTATGCGGTTCGTTTAACGAAATTCAGTATCGTCAGCCATTTTGTAATGAATTGCCATTAACTAACACTCTAATAGTGAGACAATGATACCAACTTGCTGCATTAAATACTAGAATGCCATTGATAGATTTTTATAACTTACATTTAAATAAGGAACGATAATGATCTTACGTAATATTTTGGAAAATCAAATCGCCTGGTAATTTTGCTTTAATTAACTTGATTTTTTTTTTATCTTGAACGCGTACCGAGTATTCATTTTCATGAATATGAATTTTAAATTATTCATTGTGGAACGAATACATGTTTTGTTTAATACTTAATATTGATGAGATTGTCTTTTTATGTGATCGAAGTGGGGAACAGACACGCCAGTCACCCGGTGATAATTGGTCACTGCATCTCATCTTTTTTTAATCTCCAATCTGCCGCAAAACAGCAGAAATGCCTGGATTATTGACGTAAAGTTCAATAAAATTTAATTTGTGATCATTGTTTTGATGATAACGCGTCACGGATCTTACTTATTTCATTATAATTATTATGAGCTGTTACAGGTAGGTACCTACTCGAATACTACATATTTGTTAATCGTCACATTGGAATAGTAGGTATATAAGTAGTATATGAAACATATACGTATATACATATAATACATAAACACATACATACGTACATATACATATATATGTAGATAATTATACACATGATAAATTATAAAATTCATTATAACAGTTATATGAGATAACTGAACACAAAAGAAATACCTGCATAAGCTATCAAAGCATAAGAACATTGTACAAAAACCAAAGAAAGAAATTCGCATAGACATCCGAAGCATTGAAAACGCGAATTTGCCAAGCAACAAAATAAAAGTAATTTGTACTCGAAAATCGCACGAGTATCCGAATTATCGGCTGTCATCGCTGCCGGGTTAAGTGCTTAATTTTCCTTTTATGTTGTGAAAATAAAATAAATAAGAGAGTAGTAGTCACGCCATATCGGGAACCCTCTGCTCGATCCATCACTGCGCGGGCGTGGTGGCCGAACGCGGACTAATCGCTCCCCCGCTGATAGATGCGACGCCATCTTGAATTTCCTTTTTTAATTTCTTTTTCTTTTGCGCTCGCTGCGCAAACGCAACGGACGGAGCCTAATTAAGCCGCCTTGTTCGGGTTGACGGATCGTATATAGAAATTATTTAGATCACTTTTATATGAATTGCTAACGATTATTTTATATTGTACAGTTTTAAGTGCGGCCCGTTTGTTATATAAATGTGCTTTAATTATTATTTTATACATTTTATATTTATGGTACGTACAATCTGAGGAATGTTAATGTTAGTTACATTTACATACATTACAAAGTGAGTCATATTAGATCAGTCCTATGATATGTTATTTATGCTTGTGTTAACTGAAATAAATAGCATAATCGCGGTCATTATTGAAATTATGTATATATTTACTATTGTACATTTATTTAATTTTTATTTATGATAAACGCTTCTGGCAAGGGTATAATTATATTTTCACATGTAAGTTGTTCGTTGGACGTGCAAGTCTTTAATATGATTATAATATGTATTAAAGGATAAAATATTGAACTGCACGGTTTCAAGTCGTATGCTTTGTTTGTCTATGTAAGCGTTATATACAGTAACCATAAACTTAAATCTCATAATATGCCTCGAGCACCAGCACATAATGCGGGTGAAACTGTTTTATATCGTTTTACGGAGTTTCGCGACACCTAACGTTACATACAATAATAATAATATATTTGATATACTCAACACTTATGTAAAAGTAACGTTTAGATGAAGCCAAACGGCCCTAGTGAATAATTTAAAAAATACTGATCCATTCCCCTAAAATATAATTAGACAGATGTCATTGTTTAAGGTATTTGTCTCTCTTAGTGTGTACGTAGATAAAAAACAAATTACTCCGTCCTTAATGTGGCAACACAAAGATTATGCTCATATCTGACAACAGTTGTATATTTAGTAACTGTTGCCTCCAGTGTAAATTGAGTCACAAAAAGTGCAATTTTATTGCGGCACAATCACTCGAAAACTTTAATTAAAATATCCAACGGAATGAGCCTAATTAGGAATGGGCCTCACACAATCCAGATTTCTGTTTGTCGGAAATACAAATTCTGAGCATAAATTCGAAATTCCGCCCCGACCTGTCGTTAAGGGGACATTTGGTGAGCGTTCTTTATTCTTTACCCTTTTTTGTTCCACATTTGAGGCAAAAAAATGTAAATAATACGATCCCTTGGAAACGTCGAGATACGAGTGAGGTTAAGTTTACGATATACCGAGCTATTTTTTGTTATTTCTGTTACCCGTTCTGCAGAGCGGACTGTTTTATTTTAATTACAAAATTTCTAAAACGTTTTGCTCTTCGAAACGGTGTTGCTGTCAGTATATTACACTCATCTGAAGGAGAGTTACCATCACTTTTTGTATAGGCAAAATGTCTGCGACACCCCTACTTTGTCGTTTTGTATATATTGTTATTGTAAATATGTATATTCAAAAACATCCAATAAGATACGGACGGGCTGTTTAATATAAATCCCTAACTCAGTGTATCCCCGACCTTACCGCGTACGTTTCAACTGACGGGACCACTCCAGTTGAGGTTAAGTGCAGGTATCGAGCATCTTTTTATTTTTTTTTTGCTGCACTCAAAAATAGGTTATAACCTATTTATTTTGGCTTTTGAAATTTAGTAGAGAATAAACGTTAATTTGATCGCATGCGATGAGAATCGTTACCCTTTTTTAATGTCCGAAAATGTGTTATTCGATATCAATAAATTTGGAAAAAAGACGACCTGTATCCAATGATTTTAGTACAAATAACTTTTTACGGGATATTTTCGATTTGAGTTATGTAGCAACGTAAATGTATACATTATTGTAATATTATATCCAATGAGTAATTTTAGATTCATCTTAAAATAAAATTACATGAGAAAAGATACATTTCTTTAATGCTATCCGGTGATCGTTCATGATGTAGACTATTAGTATCGTGTCGTACATTTTCAATTCCACAGACAATTATATTCGAATGACACTCGATTTTTTACACAATACAGAAATGAAATGAGACCAATGCAGTGTCCGCGGTTACAGAACTGTCAGTAATAACCTAACAACCGCGGTAACAGGTAAAGCCGCGGCCATCAAGGATCAAAGCCTCCGCTAACAATCTGTACCACAGTTAATTCGATTAGTTTTTGTGACAGCGCCCTTACACATACAATCATACACGATGATATATTTTAAATTATACACCTCACATACTCTCGCTATTTGTTCTTTGTTGTCGTTTCATAGAAATCTGCCTCTTATGGTGCAATTATTTAAGGTTTGTTTTTCTAAGGAAATTGCTGCGTTCTCCGGCGATGATTCAAAGAAATTCATGTGAATGGGACTACCTGCTACATGACTTGATACGTCGATGACTTCATGCAACAGATGTCCAACTTCTGCTTATTTGTTTCATCATTGGGTTGTTTTGTTCTAATAACTAGTTTTAATCGATACCTGTAGACATCGTGAATTTATACGTCGATATACATTTTAATATAACTAACATAGTTTATTGTTAAAATGGTTACGTATGTTGTATAAGTAAATTTGTGTCATTCGTAATATATGTAGTATAATAGTGTGCAATAAATTCAAATTCTCCTCTTATTTTGTAGGCGAACGTGAATAATTTATTTCATTGTCGCGTGTGGCATGATCCCGGTCTCCAGCACCTGCTCGGACCGGTCTAGGCACGGTGGAGAAAAACGTCATTTTATTTAAAAACAATTTGAAAAAACCCAACCGTGGGATTCAGCCCGTTTATAATATTAAGGCGTTACACGATTGTTTATAGTTGCGCTTCCGATGACATGTTTTCACATACGATAAATAAATAGTGCGCGTGCATGTGTGCATGAGTGCGGGTGCGTGTGGGTGTGTAAATAAACTTGTAACCTTACGGGAAGTCTCTACATCAAATTTGCGATATTAATGTAACCTAGTCACGTGACTCGAGCCCGTAACAGCCCACAGCTTATCGAGGCTCGAATATGACAAACGATATCGCCACTAGAATTATATTGTATATTTGAAATAGCTTCTGGCATATATGGCTCGGTGTTAACGGGTCTGTGTGGATCATGGGCATCAAGATCTAGAGCCGAGATGCGAAGCTGTATAGGTCACAGATGTTATCACTTAGGTCATAGTTGCATCGGCTTTTGTCTATTTGCTTACAATGGCGTTAGAACTGGGTGATGCTAAAACTAACCACGGGGTATATCTTAGCTTTAAAATATATATCCACCGTAGTTATAATGTTCTCTATTACGAAGTGCTTAATGACGAAATTCGTGGATCATTTAATGAAACATTCCCGCATTGCACGTAAAGAAAATGAATTTGTTATTTTAATAGTTATACGTCTTATGTTTCGTAGTAATTCTATTTTTATATTTCTCGGACCTCCCTTACCTGGCTGGTACTTATCTCGTACTGGGTAAGTAATTCCATTTTTTATCAAATAATATGTTTCAAGAACTCTCCGCTATTATGGATGTAATTAGAAACCGGTATTGGGTTCAGCGTAAAGCGTTTTATATGAAATCCTTAGTGAAGTATGAAATTCTTTTTGTTGTGAAAATGTTTATAGAGGCTTAAAATTTGTATAAAAATACTAGAAATAAAAAATCCTATTCTAGACCCTCTGTTATTTGTCTGGTATTTTGATAGACGCTCGTTATTGCGGCCTTAATTATTTCCGAAGTACCTTTCCTATTAGTTTATCTCCAGGTGTCCATTACGAACCTTTAACTACATATTTACGATAATAACACTTCGGGAAAATTCCACGATTTTATTCTTCTACGAACGTACAGCCATTTAATTGTAAATTCAACACTTATAGCTCGATGATGATCAAAGGCTTGGTTTTAGCATATCGACTGGCGGTCGGTCAGTCATGTTTGAATATCTATAGATACAGGTTTCCACAGAGCCGAGTATGCGTCATTTCATCGATTTAAGACGAAGTTTATCGTGACAATCTGGCGTGGCGTTGGTTTATTTGTATCTCGAAGTTTTGTGTACAAAAAGTACTAGAGGGCAGGCCTAACAAAGAGTAGGTCGTGCAGGTCGCGGCGGGCGTTGCACGCTCGTAAAAAATAACGCAAAATCATCGCCAGCGCAAAAACAGTGTCGTGTGAGTCACACGTATCGCTTTGTGGTATCGCCTTAGTGTTCTAGGGTTGTCGCTAAATAATTATTTTTATAATAAAACGTACACAGTTAATAGGCTAACGTATCTAATGGTAATGTCACTGTCACTTTTGACGTTCCTAATCCCCTCATAATCCTTAAAATCGATAGTGGATTTTTATGACAACAAAAATAGCTTATTTTAAATGAGTTAAATACTCTACCTCAAAATTTGTTCCGTGTCCAAAGTAAAGTTCACGTTCGGAAAAAACAATGAAGTTTTCCTCTGTGAGCAACCCTGAAAAAATGACAGGCTGACGAGAAGCATGACACCGAGTGCAGCGAACGTCGCTCGTTCGAAACAATGATTGCCGGCCATTTACCACGCGTCCAATGTGACACTGCGATTCTGAACCGAGCCAAAACCCAAATAAACACCTTCACGCGAATTATAACCAGCGAGGACACACCCGATCATCGCCTTCTGACCTTGACAAGAAGTTCTTGTAACACCGCTAATTCGCCAAACAGCGTAAACAATGTGCCGGCCAAAACATCTTTTAGCGTTTCAATATAAATGTCGATTTTTATCGTATATCATTCTCGTCTTCAATAATGACATGTAACATATTCACAAACAACGCACGGACCTATAACAGTTTTAAATATTGCATTATAAAATTTATCCACTGATTTTCCTGTTAATTACTTTTAATATTGTTCTTTTACAAAAAAAATATGCAACACTTCCGGTTACGTGCACCTAAGTATGTGCAAGAACTAATAGCATGTTAAATTTTGACATTTAATTTTGTATCGCTCAAGTACAACGTGGCTTGGAAACGGCAAAAACCTTAATGTACGGACCGATCGGGTGCAAAAAGCGCAAAGGAAAAAAAAGAGAATAGTATGTACCAAATAATTTGGACTAGGATAAAACGTACAAGTTGACTGTGGCAAGGTCGCGCGTATTTTGAACCTGCAGCAAAAAACATCTTCCACTCGATCCCATTTGACTGTTGCATGGCTGATTGATGGGTTTTCTTCATGACGTGCGATTGATTTATTCCTTTGTTTTTTTTTTGACTCAGGCTATTCCATTCATGTGGCGTTCAGTCTGCGGCCTGATGATATTGAGATGCGTTCTAAAATAATTTCGCTCGTTTTCGTAAGCCTTTGTATCTATCGACGGCTCTTTTGTTTCAGGACTTTCAACCCGACGCATGCGGACGTCGCGGGTGCGGTGAGATTTTTTTTTAATATTCTTAGTAATCTATTGAAACTGGCAATGTTTATAAAGTTGTGAATATAGGTATTTTGTTTGGACTTTGGTATTTTGTACATTTGGTTTTTTATTAGTGAATGAAACATTGTCGGATGAAACCTAAAGTTGCTTGTAATAGTCTCTGGATATTTCGTAAAACGAAACCGAACAGAACAGATCGGGACTCGAACCCAGGACTTTGTCATCAGCAGTCGGGCTTGTAACAGCACTCGACAAACGAGGCAGTCAATTCATATGTAGTTGTATTAAAATTAATATATTAAACTAATTAGATATGTTATTAGATTGTTTAGAGAATGTAAATATAATTTTTTTAAGATACATAAGCATATATGTATGTTTAAATAAATCATTATGTATCACATTTTTTTATATAGGTATAGATTGTGGATACGTTAAATTTTGATAAGGTAGAAACCTCAATAAATTAACAGTTTTATGGACCGTTCCTCTTAAAATCTGAAATCCCTGTTGCTTTAAATACGAACCCACGACAACTTAAACGAATAATTTAAACATTGGACCTCAGTAAATCGAAGTAACATTTTGATGACCCGAAACAAATTAAATCGACAATCGGTGACTCATGTTAAATGAATGCGTAAACTAAAATACTCGGTAGACGATATTGTGCAAGTATTCGTTTTAATATAGAATTAAAACATTTGTCCAGCAGAAGGCTCTTGTGAATTGTTTACATGTGTTTGTGTTTAAATCTCTTTCGAGATTTACCACTGCACTATTCCTAATTTATTAGCCAGGTTTCTAAAGTCGAGCTCCATGAAGTGTACCTTCCTTGATATGTGACAAATTAGGAGTTACGTTATTAAAATGAAATCGATATGTACCTACTGAAACGTGAAAAGCAAAGTAAAAAGTGAAAAGAAGTTAAAAGTGACGTTGAAGCCAATTTGCAGGTACCTGTTACTGTTGTAAATATATAAATGTGTATTATCACGCCTATTTCCCATAGAGGTAGACTGAGGGCTAAGAGTTTACATTTGCAAGAATGGCGACTATAATGGAAATAATGTAATAGTGGTTTCAGAAGATTCATTTTGGGCCCAGTGACGTGTTGTTTACGAGTTCTATATAATGCATACTTAATATTACGGTAAATTCCATACCTATAAATACAATACAATAAGTGAGTACAATATTCTTGAATACTGTAGTTGAAATGCAATAGAAACATTTAATGAAAATAAATTTTATATTTAATAATTCTTAATATAAAGTTCCTATTACAATTAAAATAAACAGGAATAAATACCTTAAAGTTCATTAAATCATTGGAAATAATTCAGTTTTGCGTTGTATAGGCATATCGGCATCTATTTCATGTTTTCGCTTATAAATATGTTCGTTACGCGTATGACGGACGTGCATAGTTATAGACGCATATTCAGTATTAATTGTTGACACATAATCACTCGGGTTTCATTACGAGCGGGCTATGATTCAGTTTTTCTGTTGTCTGGGGAATCATCGGCCTCCGTTAGCCGCCTTTGCGGCCGCTCGTCTCATTGTCTTTCCGTACGTCACGAGTGAGTCACGCCATTGTATCAACACAATGGCCTTTGTGCATTGTGCCTCGGGAGTGTTACGTATTTTCTAATAGATAATTAGTCCGCGCTGTGGATACGCTAATGACATGTGGCTTTCCAATGATATTTAATAGCACCATCGTATTTCTATGTGCGTTTGCGCGCGGCTCATTTTTAATTGATTCTGATATAAATTGACGATGTTCATGTATCGCTGTCGTTTTTCTTTGTCAGATTTATCTTAGCGCTTGATTTGCATATAATGGTCTTTTTTCTTTTTAAAAAGGAGCAAATTATTTAAAGACAAGCGTAAACTTAGTTAAGCAAGAAAGCGTTGCAATGGCCACGCTTATTACCACTCCTTTTACGTATTAAAGTGCACATTGCACAAATTATGAAGCATAAAATTTATTAGCGCTAATTATACTTAGCAACGGTGTGCAATAGGAGTAAGTAGTATCTTTAACGTTCCGGTAATGGCAAAGGCTATGATAATGTTATTAGACGAAAAAAGTTATATAATACAACACAACAGTACAATGAAATAACTGTACCACACGGATTATGACGACTTCATTCTTGCAATGTCACGCGTTCAATAACCATTTTTTTTTTGTGCCAGCTATCGATTTACCGCGAACGAGTTTTTGAGAAACGAAACGCAATATTGTTTGGCACGCGTCATAGGGGATCGCCCTCGGCCATTCTAAGTACGTCGTTGTATAGATAGATGTGTAGGGCGCAAAAGGGGTCCCGAATATAATAAATATGCGAAAACTCGATTGCGCTCACCAACTATAGAACTGCCTCTCCCGAACCGACCGATCGAATTTGGCTCCTGTGTGTTGTTAGTACGAATTATTTTTTTATCTCTGGCGATTTGGAGATCCCCCTTTCGAATTTCGAACGCGAGTTGTAGGCGGGAAAACGTGATCGTACGTTTAGAAATGTCAAAACAAATTAACCGTTGGTACGGTTAAGCGCAGTTGCATTGCATCGATGTTAAATTTTACGATTTTTACCTTCAGTCTCCATGGAATGTATCAATACGTACATTGATTAATTTATTATATTTCTCTTGATGGTATAATAAAGAATATTCAATTTTGTTAAATGTTTATTTTAAAGGAGAAGAACCGTTCTTTTAGAAATTATTATATTAATTAGTATTATCTGTTTAAAAAAATTATTGGTCAATGAATTCTTTAATTAAAATTCATGTTGTTATTAGGTCACAATCGTTTTTAAATTAAAAATAATTATAGTGTCGGCGTTGGCGTTTTAAATTTGCACAGTGCTGTCCCAATCAGTATTGCCAACATTACAAACTGCGCAAGATGGCTCATATGAACATTGAATCCGATTTACCGCTCGCTCCTCGCTCGGCCGTTTGATCGATGCGTGGGCGAAACGATTTGAATTAGGACCATGCAAGTTTGTGTTCGTTAGCACCATACTTAAATCTCCGTTTTTTTCTTTATTTTTAATACCTTCGATTGAGTTTATTCTCATTTTGTTTTGTTTCATTTATGTTGCTCGTTTTCTTCTATTATAATTTTAAGATATGTTTTAGAGATTTGGTTCAGAGATATCAAATGATTTTTGTAATGCGAATAATACTTTTTATTATTCGTATTAGTGTTTTCACATTTACTAGTTTTTGTCTCGTTGTTCCAGCCGTTGCAAGCGCGACTGCCGATCGGGAAGCCCTGGCTTCAAATCCCGGGTCGGGTACTATTGGATTTTTCTAATTTAGAATTTTCTAGTAATGACTCGAAGTCTGGAATTGTACCCGGTGTATGGCAATATGCTCACCACCTATTCGATGGGGCTTAAACGTAACTGGTGTAACGTGGGGGTGTACTACACCCCTCTGCCTACCCCTTCAGGGATTACAGGTGTGATGTTACGTTACTAGTTTATCCATGCACGCTTGTATAAAGTTATGCCAAACTTAAAAAAGAAGTACACAGTTGCAAACGCTTCAATTAGGTAAATCATGGATTTCCCATTAAATTGTTCTACGTAAATGTTTCAAAATGGTTAACCAAAACTGTGAACGAAACAATACAAAATCAAATATAAATTATCACGTTGCAACGGCCTCGTATCCCCAAAGAACAGTTAAATAAATTGAGCATAATCTTTTACAGTCGGCGCGAATTATCGTTTGCACCCTACACGTCCACAAAATAGTTAAAATGAATATTAATATAGATACAATGTAACAAGGTAGTTTTATTACTAATTTCCCTAAACGTCAATAGTGGGTATTTTCGGATTAGTGTTAAAAGTCTAGTGTGACGTTTTTTGGAAACCCAATATTACAAACTACGTAAACAGGAAAGCAGCTTTTTGTAAATGATATTGACAAAAAGTTTCGCTTTTTGTATAGAAGGTAAGTAAGTAATTGGTAAAACGTCCACAAAAATCGAACGACGAATATTTCGAATTACGAAATTGCTTATAAGTAATTCAAATATCCAATGATGAGTGGAGTGGGTGGCAACACGCTGATGGGGTAAAAATTACCCCCGCGGGTAATCCATGGGGTCCTACCCTATGTATCGTATGTACCCACACGTGGTGCATGTCCTGGATAATAGTTGGTAGTACACGGCAATAGGGTTGAGAATAGTGTGCATATGAACACAGGACGTGTGGTGTGTGTTGGAGGGCATGATAATGGTGTATTTCCGATGTGAAGTGAATCCCTCTCTGGACGGAGCGCTCTCCAAGCGCGAACTCACAGATAACATACGTACACGCTTTTTGAGCTAACAAATGACGCTATGTACGTGTAAAATTCAGTTATTTATTACCGTGATTCCAATAGGCAGATTATATGAGGAAAATCTGGCTATAAAATCCATAATATGCAGTGTTTTAATAAAATTTGTCTAAAGGAATAGTAGTCATAGTATGATTCTTCTCCCTGTTCAACGGTTTTTGTCATGAACATTAATTCAAAACACAGCACGGTACCAAATAAATAATAAAAATTAATGCCATTATGAGAAAAATAAAATATGTTACACTCGAAATTAAATAAAATATGAAACATAAAAAGCATTCATACTTATAAAAAATTTTATGTGTTTAAGCAGGTATATAACTTCATCAGCTATTATCACCTACTGTTATGCAATAACTGCACGTGGAATGCATATATATCAATCAACATGTGCTATATAACAATCGAATAAGCACAAAACGAGCAAACAAAATGGTGAACTTTGAATTTGTATAAAAACACACCATAAAATTTTAGCGGCGCAAAGAACGAGCCATCAGCTTATAGTGTGCATATATACGTGTGTATGTAACATTACATTTTTATTATCGTCCATAAAAGTAACACACAGCTTACAAAACGTTGCTATTAAACACCTTAAATAAGCTTGGACGGCTGTGTGGGTACTCTCACACTCGACAACCATCGGTAGTGCGTTCGCGAAACGGCCATTATTCAAAAATAAAATGGCGCCGAGCAGTAAAACGGTCGGGCTAAACTGCAACTTCACACATAATTACCCCTGACTTTATTACGCCCTTGCCGAGCTCTACAAATTTCAAATTAGAATTGGTATGGCGTGGACTTGAGCTGTACTTAAGACACGTTACGGGTGTACGGGGTTAAAGTGAAAAAATCCTGTGAAATTTTAAGATTTAAAATTAGATAAACACATAATATACAATAACAAAAAGTTAAAGTCAGCGAAACAAAAATTTTACCCTTTACATATTTATTTTATTTGCTAACCGTACCAAAATGTCTTATTATTGTATGACACGAACTATGTCACATTTTGTTGTCTGCTGTCATTTCTAGTGAAATGGCAATTCGTAATAAACGCCATTAAACTGTACGTTCACACATAATTACAAGCGTTCCGCTCTTAGGGTTCCACCAAGCTAACCCTTTAGGGTTCCTCAAAGTTTCTGAATGGGAATTAATAAAAAAATTTGTAAGCAAAAAACTATATAACATGTTAGTATCTATAAGCATAAACAAAAACAATGAAAAAAAGCATAAACAAAAGATTATTGACACAATGAGTGTAGTTTTATTGACATCGAGAGTAAAAATAATCGGTGTAAAAAGGATTTCATTTTTAAAACGTTTTGTCCACTTAAAAATAAATGCATGATGCTTTTTAACATGCATTTCGTGTTCTGCATTGCATATTTTTTACATTTCTTTGTAAAAATTTGAATATGGAATGGAATATGTCCTCTATAAAGATGCGGGCTTTTGGCCAAGCTACTTTTTTCGCGCGCAAATGGCCCGCGTAAAATATGTACCAGCCAGCATTTAAACGTAGTTAGCTAATTTATTTTTTGTTCGACAGATGAAACTGCTCGTATTCCTATTAGACATTCAGGTAAACAATTTGTTGGTCTCATGTTTATTCCGTCACAACGAGTTTTGTTAATTAATTATCTATTATTTACATTTGACAATGTTGTTGCTACTATTGACGATTATACATAGATTTGAATAATAACGGTATGAAAACAAAAAAATAAACGCATACAATTTGATGATATTATTTATAACTTGTATTGGATTATTTGATGATGTTAAAATTAGTAGATAAGTAATAAACCGAAAAAATAGACGTAAATTTAAATGATTTTTATTTTATACAAATGTAGTCTAATCGAATTGTGTCAAACAGTTTTATTAATGTACTTCATGCATTCCGTGTCATCCTTTGCTTATATGTACTGAGTATTCCATTGTATAATATTTGTACATTAACGATTAATCCTCATATTTAACACATTCAGCGCATACGGAACCCATATCCCTCCGTGCCGTATACACTTACAATTTGCATGGTGCAAGTCATTGCTCACGAACGCTGTATTATAATGCAGTCGCACAGCAGTTCTCGTTACGCACTGGGAATTATTTATACAGACTTCGGTATCCATCAATAATTTCTGCGACAATGCGTGGCCGTGTTTCACCCGCCGCGGCCAGCTCGCCACCACTGACAGCTCAGCTTCGGTCTACCAGGCTAACTTGAGCCGTAGATACATCCTATAGTAGTAAAATCATTGATGGCAGTATATTGCTGTTTCAAGACCTACCGTCAGGTTAATCGGATTGAGTCTTCATTATCACAAGTTTGGCTGGCTATAACGATTTGGATGCGCTAAAGCAATTTGCTTACAAAATTTACTTGGGTGAATTATGCCCAGTGTATCCTCAATTCAATGAACATGTTCAGTCCTAGTTCTAGCTTTTTTTTTGTTTAACTATGCAGGAATTCATTAGGTTGGTTTTAAAGTTTTCACCAACCTATATGGCCTGTCAGATACTCATTTGGTGTAAGCCAATCGACTATTTCAGTGTGATGTGAGTCAAGGAGAGTTAGTAGTGGAAGATAGTATCTAACAATTTATTATTATTATCTAATTTTAAGATGTTTTGTTGTCTGCCATTTTAACTATCAACGTTAATGTAAGTGTACATCGCGCAGCTCAAGTTACGACAGCCCCGTCTAGAGCGGCGATATACGCGCGGCGTCAAACGCGTATTTATTGGACGTTCGCTGCCAGTGGATACGCAAACTGCCCGGACGCACGCGAGCCGCGGCCCGTCCACATTAGGGCATTCCGATCACTATTTATTATATTTCGATAATAATAATAATAATATATAATAACATCTCTTTATGGGATAAACAGCGCATTGTACAAATTTTTTTCAATATGTTTTTGTTATTCAATATAAAGAATATTGAACAAACATGTAAAAAATTGCTAAATAAAAACAATTCGGTATTATTTTTTAGTGAAGTGGCTTTAGAAGTCAATCGTCATGTGAGTGGGTGACAAGTCCAATAGCTTACAAAAAATAAAAAAAAAACATTATGTACGCTCAAACCAACAAGCACACTGTTATCTATGCACTGCGGTTAGCACATGTATTTAATCCGTAACAAACTTGCATACCACATCCGATTGTTATATCTCTAAACTAAATATAGGTAGATATTCGTCGGTTATACGATAGCCGCCAGCAATACCGTGCTTTACTGTAATAATACCAACACACACGTGAATGTGTAATTCAGCTGCGATTTCCGCTTAAAAACAGCAGCTATGCTCGTCCAAAAATACACACACTCGTACATAAAAACACACAATTAATCACAACGCACACCGCCCACGACTTGCATACAAAATTACCTTCGAATATCAATTTTCCTCATATACCGTTTTCGTACACACACACACACAGAGCTATTGTGTTTTATGCCGTGCGTACCCGCATTTACCGATAGCTCGCGTGGCGTTTCAATTGAGCCGTTCATACATATTTAGCTGGCATTAGAGTTGGGAAATTGGATTTATCGCCGCACGTAACTTTCACACAAACATTCCACCCGTCGTATCGTAACGGGCTCACGTAACGCGTCAACACATGTATGTGGTAGCTACTCGTAGTTATGTACTTTGATCCTGTCGGAAAAAAAAACGCCCAATAATCGCCGTGATTGATATAAACCGCGCGTGCAACCCGCCGCATGTCAACAGTTGATAGCCGCTCGCGTGACATGCAATCGCATTGTTATATGCATTCGGCACTGCAAATAACTTGTGATTAGTTACACTTTCATTGTCACTAGAAATTATTACGTTCGTGTCTTGTAGCTTGTTCCCGGCTAAAGGAAATTATACTTTGGCGTGGAAAAGAAGAAAAAAAAACAATAAACAACGTAATCTCGAAAGGTTCCTTCGGGTTATTTATCCACATCCCTTTTCCCATCTACATCTGTAACAGGGGCTGAGTAAGCCCGAGATTTGCGAACTAATTTCAACTGCAAATCCCTAAAATGAGCGGGATTTAGCGAGACGGGGCGCGGACGGCTCTTCTATCTGGGCGCACCTTTATGATTACTCCTCAAGAATAAAACATTATAACGCGGCCTTTTTATACTTCTTCTGCTCATTTCTGCTCGCATTTTATCAGATTAAAGCTATCTGTATCAGATCGAGATAAACCACTGTGTAAAGAACGGTGATTTTTATATAAGCCACTTTATAGTCGCAAAAAGCAATTATATCTACATTTAAAAATATAATTTAACGTTCAGCCCGCAATCGCTAAGTTTCTAAAACGATCTATAATTATGCGTTCACGATACTTATCTGCAATTAAGTATAGTTTTAATGGTAACGTGTAATTAATAAACTTGACGGCGGCAACGCTTTTTGAAGAATACATAATATATTTCTCAAAATACTAGTTAAGTATTTGATTAAACTTTGATCGGATTGAATTAATTGGATCATTCAAATAAAAATTCGTATTTTTTCCATATTAATTGGCATTATGGGGGAAAGTTTAACCAATTTCATAATTGATATTTAAGCAATTTCGTAAGAACGATTTTGCGTACCTATAATAAACCGGTATACAGTTGCATGTATGTATGTATTTCAAAACAAACCTGAAGACGGCTTCGTACGTAGATACGTCATATCTGCTAAGCTGACACTGTTATTAGACAGGTATACAAATACACTGTTGGGTTAAGTAATAAAACTCGTTCCACCATATCAAACTCTCAAACGACACGAGAGCGTGTCTGACAATGATACAGGAATACTAGACATGTTTATTTCGATGTGGCAATTAAAAATGGGAACAAATTTCAATAGAACGTAAAAAATACCTCTGTCCATCGACGAGTCTTATAACATTGTAATTATCGTTATAAATATGGCAGTGTAGATAATGTTTTTAATAGGGCTGTCATTGATAAAATGCCCATTGGGGAGTCGCAGTCGTCTGTATGAAACGTAATGAAATACTTGTGATGAGGTAGATATTGCAACCTACTGTCGACGTGCCACCCGCCGTCTCACTAATTATAAACGGGGTGCGGACATGTCATTTGTTGTCATGGCTCATTAAAATTGAACTTTGCAGAACATGTGTGTACATATGTACCTTAGGGTCTGTTCACACTGACTTTTTAACTATCCCCGCAAACGGCTGAACGACTACCGTTATGTACGCATGACATGGAATCGAATACAAATACGTCATTTAAAAATGTTCATATAGGTATTCTGTATGTTAAAAAATGAAGACTAACACCAATGCCAAAACTTCCTTCTTCGGTCTATCTTCGGGGTTACCACCGCGTCTGGTGTTACAGTCGAGAGGGTGTGATACCAAAACACATGTTGCGATGATTCAACAGTAGCCGACCCTCTTATCTATTACTAATAAAACACAATATATCATCTGTGTAATAGTATATCTGCGTGGAGAAAATGTGCTAGATGCGGATGTGTGCTCGCTCTTAGACAAAAGGTCCATTGTGCTAGCTAGTTAGAGAGGTCAACTGATACCGTTTAGAGCAGCACTCACGACTCGGGCTCGGGTTCGCGGCTAATTTCATTTTTAATCTGTGACCGAACACGACTTGGCATTGACATTTCACTCAGCCGCCAACGCGAGTGTGTTATTGCCCGATGGAAATTACAGTCGCGTGAACGTTTTACACGTTGTTTAGATTTACAATCTGTAAAACGCGATTTGATAATGACATTTCACGCCCTTATTTTACACGTTAATTGTAAAATTCCAAACGTAACGCTCTAATTGCCGGCCGAGATAAACCCGATATCGTAACGCCGTAGATTATAAGTAATAGTTGAATTTTTTTTTTAATTATTCGGATAATGTAACGTCGGTATTTTACACCAGCGTGTGAGTTTCGCATACATTAGTTTTAATTTAAGTGCATTTTTTAACATGCAATGAAAATGTTATTGGTTTCACAGATAATTAAAAACGCGTTCCACGTGTCAACCGCATTTTATTATTGTGTTGCATTTGGACGGAACGTTTCAAATTATTTTTTTATCGGTCCGTTATTTAATTTTGTATGTAGTTCTTTACTTTATGGACCTATTAGTTATAATATACATGTATGAAACAATATATGTATATATATATGACTAAGTAATTAAATTAATTAAGTGCCAACACAGCAAACACGGCGTAGACAAATTTAATTGTTAAAATGGAATGAGAGCTGAGTGCTGTCCAAGCCGAAATTATATGATTTATGAACAATAATTAAGTACGGATGTATGGGACGTCGTGCGAATCATCTCAAAATCTCCTGCCAAGGTTAAAACTAACATGCCTTTTCGATTAACAATTTAAATTCGATGGAAATGTAAATAAATTGTTGAATTAAAATTGTAAATGTTTCCTAAAAACCCGCCTTAACAATCACAGTAATTCTGTACTAGAGTAAATTCGCCATCCGACTTTATTAATGGGGTCGGTAGTCTCGTTACACGAAATCAATTCATTATGTCGAAATGCAAATATCTGTTAGGAATTTAAATGGGAGAAATCAAGGTGGCGGGCGCCTTGAAATGTTCCCGGGCATTTGAATAGTGGACGAAATCCGCCACTGTGTTACACGAAGTTATTATGAGAGATTTCTTATGCAAAACACGGCTGAGCTTTCCCACGGGCGTTTACAAAAATTACCATGCCTCAAAGGGGTTAAAAACTTATCTGCCCGGCAAATTCCGTCTCTAGGATAAAATATGCTAATTGTAGATACCTACGAAATTAATTATTGGGGTACCGCGCCAGCTGTTACATTCAAATGATAATTTTGTTTTTAATGTAATAACAAGGTACGGGCCGAGCGGGCCGCGGCGGCTCGCTTTCTTAAACGAACGTTTGCTCAAACACAAAATACCGCCAGTTTTAAAATATTATACGTTGACCACCTTTTCGTTGAAATTATGAAAATTAGTTTACTACAAATGTGGTTGCTTTTGTAAATGTAGTTATTATTTTACAATTCGATTAGTTATTAGTCATAACTTACAAGCAACTTTTATCGGTTAGCTTAGAATAATATTTCGTACACGTATGATTTGGATCACTAGACCAAAAGACAAGAAACTGCTGCACTCAGAAGGAACAGGACCTAATTATAGGCCTTAAATTGTACAATTTTAAATGGTGTTAACAAACGAATTATAGATGAGAAGAAGAATTGAGAAGACAGAAGAACAGTTGAAGAAGATTTACAGGTGAATGCCACTAGCGAGGTATAGAGTTCCTACGTATGATGGACTGTAGGAACTTCATACCGTGCTCTTGGGTTTGCCAATGATCTACATTCTACGCTATTCAAAGGGAAGCAGTGAAGAGCGTTAAGAAAAGACTCGCTGAATGAGAAGAATTAAAACCATCTGAAATCATACAACATCTAGAAATTTACTCTTATATAATCACAGCCTAATGTGTAGCAATATTAAAATAATTATAATATGTATTTTATAAAGTAACTATACAATCATTTGAGCGTAAGTATATCTTTTTAATGATGTAGAGACTCAAAATTTATGAG
>DWEE01000219.1:0-19760 GCA_018245755.1 Parelbella macleannani | reverse complement strand
CTTAAGGTTGTCAAGAAAACAATTCTACGAATTACTTAACTGTTTAGAACATTATATTGGAAAACGAAATACGACCTTCATAAATACTATTTGTACTATACTGAACAGAGACTATTTATAACACTCAGGTAAGTAAAAATTGCGCAGTCGCTAGTCGATCGACGAACTGATGCGCGGGTGTAGCGCGGGTGTAGCGCGGGTATAGCGCGGGTGTAGCGCGGGTATAGCGCTGCAACCGCACGTTTTTTATTTATATGGATTTATAAAACAGCGCGGCCGCAACGCCGCAGTCGCGCCGCCTCCGCGCGGCAATTGCGACAAATTTGAAGGCGCCCGAAGAGTTAACAACCATTACACGGCGGTTGTGGCCGAAAACGCTCTATATAATTGAAGATAGACACGTTATAATTCTTTTAAATTAGCACAAGGACCGTACCCCGGCTTCTTTAAATGCAAAGTTAACAAGCGTCGAGATATTAGTATGCAAAAATGTTGTGTTTTAACTATTTAGATAGTCTGTCATATAATTTAATCTGTCTCAATATAAGGTATTCCATACAGTATTTAGGTTAATTTCTTTTAAATTTCATATCGTAAATTAAGTCTTTGATTTTTTTACAACATAATATTAATTAGCGTCAAACCGTACCAAATTTTTGGGAACGATCGCAATTGGGGGTGTGAGGGCGTCTACCTTACATTTATATAAGAGCGGGTGGAGCGCGGCAGCTGAAGCAGCTGGAATGACAAATAACACAGGGCGCGGTGCAGTTAGAGCCGGAACAGCCCGAAGAAGAGCCGGGAGCGCGGCAGGCGCCTGAGTTGCGACAGTTTGCGCGCGGAGCACCGCACCAGACAAACTATCCGCCGACGCCGTCATTTGCCGTTCGTCTGCAGCGCCGCCGTCAGCTGCGTCCACAGGTCCTTCTTGCACGACTTCGACCTGCCGACGGACCCACGTTTAAACTCGTTTCGTTGATCACACTGTCATCGTTAAGCATATCGCACTCTAGGGAATCACCGAATATCTGAAGCCAACGCTACCCGGGTTTTTAAATAATACTATAACATATAATAAAAGACGTATAAACAGCAAAACGTTAAACGGTCGATCCGAGGTGTACGGAAAAAATATCAACGATTATAAGATTTTTTCAGCAGCAAACGGACAAGGAGCAGTGATAGCCTGAGTGGTTTGAATAAGCAGTGATAGCACGCACTCCTGACTTTACAAAGACATGTGCGTTTTTGATATTGATTATCACTAGCTGTTAAGGTGAAGAAAACCATTGTGTGAGAAAACCTGCACGCCTTAGAGTTCTCCGTAATGTTCTCTAAGGCGTGTGAAGTCTGCCAATCTGCTCTTGGCCAACGTAGTAGACTATGGCCTTAAACCTTTTCATCATGAGAGGAGACCTGTGTCCAACAGTAGAATTATAAACGAATTGAAGACGATAACATTTTTCACAGTTATAAATACATTTCGAATTTAAGTAGTATAATGGTGAAGATAATGTTTTGGATACAGAGAATTAAAGCAGACAAAGTAAAAGTTTTGGGTCTCTTCAGACGGTGCTCTGACTGTGCACACCTTGCGAACTATACTTAGTTGAATGATACATACCTGCGCAGAGAAGCGAGCCACTCCTTGAACTGAGCGTTCCCCTCGGGCGTGAGCTGGAAGGCGAGGCGCGCCGACAGCACAATGCCCACGAACTCCTCATACTCCGCCGACGTCAGGTGGTACAGCTTCTGGTGTATGCACTGGATGTACCTGGACACAAATTTACTTCTTGTTAACAATATGTTTCTTCATTCTAGTCTAATAAACAGTCAGTAGTTCATAAACACACACATCCAATGTTACAAAAAATTGAAATGAAATTAAAAAAAACTACAAATAATAGATTACAATACGTAGGAATATTAAACAAATAAATTTTCAAAATATGCCTCGTAAGAAAATCAACATTTTCCCTCAAATATAATTTAGATACCGGCTGGGGTAAATATAGTGAGTCGGAAAACAGATTATGTGAGTGGTGGCTAGGCTATGGCGGTGATGTTGATCGGATGGCTAAAAGCGTCGCTGGTCATAAGGAGTGTGTCAAGTGGTGTGAGTGGCGACGTGGTACTGACATCTGCTGGCACTTGTGCACGAGCGGCGCGAGCGTGCCGCGCAGGTGCTGCATGACGAGCTGGTGCGGCCCGCCGCGCGCCAGCCAGTGCGCCGACTCCAGGCACAGCTCGTACAGCACGAACGGCGACATCACGGAGTTCACGGCGCACACGCAGAACTGGTGCAGGTACTGCGCGCCCAGCTGCTTCGATATCCGCAGCAGCCACTTCACGTGCTCGCCGTACGGCGGGTTCCTGCGTCGGCACGGTCGTTAGCACTGCATTATTTGTTGGCGATTACGATGAATCGTAATTCACTATGGGTTGGTTAACGAGCGTTATTTGCATAAAAGTTTATCGACATAATGGATTTACACTTAAAGGTAATATTTTACGCCAATATTTTGAGTACAGCTATATAATTGTATTGTCAATAATTCTAGTATTTTATATCCATGGTTTAAAATATATTACTCCTGTATATTATTTTAAGGAAAATAAAGATTAATTTAGTAATTATATCTACCTGGAGGGATTTATTTTACTAATAGTCGTTAAACAATTACTTCTAATATCTAAGTATACAATGTTTTTCAATTACCTGCCAAATTTATTTTGCGGGCGATCGTCATGTACGCGTCGAGCTTGCGTTTCCAGCGCAAGCATACCCACTCTATAGGAAGCTAACAGCCGATGCAACTGTCCCTGGGGCAGCTGCGGCGGTCCGGTTGCGGGTACCGGTAGGTTGTTGAGGTTGCCGGATCCCACGCCGTTGGCAACCACATTGTTAACCGAGCCCACGTTTAGGCCGGCACCCAAGCCCCCATTAGCGGAGGTGGACGCGTGCGCGACCGGCAGAGGCGGGGGCACGGGCGCCGTGGGCAGTTGTTGCTCGAGGGCGAAGGCATGTGACGGGTGCGGCACGTGCGGGTGCGGCGCATGCGGCGGCAGCGGCGGGTGCGGCGCGTGCGCGGGGTGCGGCTGCGTCACGATGCCGCGCACGAAGTACTGCGGCAGCGCATACTGAGGCCCCGGGTGCGCTGCAGCCGCTCCGCCGTACTATACACATAAATTGTATAATTGTTTTAATCGAATGTATGCATGTTTATTTCGTTCAACAGATCTTTATAAGGTTACAGTTATTGCGAGCTTTTGAACGATGAAATTAATTATATTTTTATTCTCACTACTATTATTCTCATCGTGAATTTTAACCACATACTATATTTTAATAGCGGATTAATTCTAAATGTTACCTGCAGTTGGTATATCGGCGGCGGATACGGATGGTACGTGAATGAATATGGCAATGGATACGGCATCGGAACGGCCACAGGTTGCGGCGCGCGGTACTGTGGCTCATCCATCAGTGGTTCGGTTTCTTCGCTAGCTTGCCGTAAGTACAGCTCGTGCCAATACCGTGCCACAGTGTAGAGAACGTCCGGGAAGACACCACCACCTGCGGAGTTATCTGTTAATATAATTTGGAAAAGAAACTTGTTTGGTAAAAATGGTATTTTATTGGTGGGATATATAACGTAACCGGTGAAATGTAGCAGTATACTACATTTCTATTATCTCCGTCTGTATGTACGGTTGCTACAAAACGAAAGGTGAGAAGTAAATAAAGCCGTATTAATTATTAATTTTATAAGTGTTCAAAGCAAGGGCGAATGTTTGTCCTACGCATGCGTGGTCCATCGTAATAGGCATTAGCGTGTTCCGTGAAGTGGGATGGTGGGCAAAGCAAAGGCTAGGATGCCGAAAGTATGTGTGAGCGCGCGTACCCTTGGCGGCGGCCTCGACGGTGAGGCAGGCGCGCTCCAGCATGGCGTCGCTCTGCTCCTTGCACTGCAGCACGGCGCGCTGGATCTCGTTGTAGTTGAGCGCGTGCGCGTGCGGCAGCACGGACAGCGCCAGCTCGGCCGCGGCGCGCACCGTGGCCACGTCGCGCCCCGACGACGCCTGCGCACAAGCGCACTATTCCTCACCTTGTCGCTCTAGCTGCTATTTATTAAGCTTGCCTTGTACCATTACCTTTCCGTTTCTATTTTTAGTCGTACACTCTTATTATTATCATGTCACCGCGCCTTGTCCTGGAGCAGGCGCGGTGCCCGAGTGGCAAATATTTATTTTTTATATTATTGTCCATTTAAATATATAAATTTACGTAGTTCAAGGTATTACCTAAATTTGGAGCGAAAAATACAACAAATTCCTAACACAACCTTTTTTGTCACTATTATTAATAAAAATTGTACCTTATCAGCTATACCGGCGGCTTCCGGTGGTGTAAGGTGACCCTGCCATGCATCTATTAAAAACAGTATAGCGGGTGATCCAATATCCATTGCCTGGCCTGAAAAAAAATTGAAATACTGTTTCTCAAATTAAATTCCACATAAAAATTATATCACAATTTAATGCAAATGTGCATGCAATTCAAGAACCTGATTAAAATCTTCTGAAAATGTAATGGAAAGTGTAAACAAAAAAAATACATGTAGTCAAGGGTCAAAATAAGTTCGATATTAGAAAATTAAATAAGACTAATTTTGTTAGACTAACTCACCTGTGATCCAGCTGACATGTGAGGAATAAGTGCGGCTGAGCCAGTTAGCGCTCACACAGTTGTGCAGGCCCAGCGCGTACAGACCCAGCTGGAATGCTGCCATGTGTAACCCTCTGTCGATACATACAACAAACATGCGATGAAGTCAATAATGGGGCAAATTCAAAACTAAAAATATATTCAACGAAATTTAACCTAAGGATTTATTTCAGGGAGGAATCTCTTTATGTTTAATATACTAAAACTTGGATTGTTAAAGTGTAATGTGTATTTTGTATGGTTAAGACTTTACATGGTCAGCTGCATAGAGGTCCATTAAAAGGATGTTTATTTGGAAAAACCTCATTATAAATAGTGTAGGAAACTATACGATATCCTACCTATGAGGTCCATGATGTTCTCTTGCACACGAGGTCTGCGTAAACAAACTAGTGCTCGAGGAGCCGCCAGCTTTGAACAAAACGGATTTAGCCAGTTCGAACATAAAGTGTGCTGACGCTTCCGATGGCTGATTTGGCACAGATGGGTACAGCCTCTTGCCTTTATATCTGTGAGAAAAAATAAAACTTCATCATTAATATCGGTTCTCAAGAAGGTGACCACTTGAAACCATTTCCACAAACACGTCCAGACTCTTAATAAGCAGTCAGTCCCAGTAGTTACCGTTAGGACAATAAGTGTTACAGCGTCACGGAAGCTTTAGAAGCGGTTTTAAAACCCCTAAGAAGAGTTGGCCACTAACCCATTCGGTGGCCCCGGCAATCGGTACAAATATAACAATCAAAAACGTTAATATGTACTATCAATTTAGATCCAAAACAACTATCGTACCTGGAATCCTTCATTCTGTGAACAGACGGGTGTTGCACGTTGTGCGACGACGAATGCGAGGAGTGGGGCGTCTGCGACGAGTGAGGATGACCATGGGGGTGCGACTGGTGTGGATTTTGGTGGGGATGAGACTGCTGGGGGTGCGGGTGGGGATGTGACTGGTGAGGATGTTGATGTGACGGGTGAGGATTCGCATGCGAGGGGTGAGGGAGGGAGTGCGACGGCGGGGGCGGCATGGAGGGCAGGCCGAGCGCGGGCGGCGACGGCCCGCAGTCGCCAACGGACAGGTGGTCCAGGTCCAGCGACAGCGGACACCCGGCGGCTCCAGCCACCGAACCTCTTACCGACGCCGGCAGCTAAGCAAACCAAATACGATTATAAACTTAATGACTATCATAAACACAAAACTAGTATCAAAATGTTTATAACTCACTATGGAGACTTTAGTTATAATATAGTATTTCTGTAGTAATAGTACTTTTTTCGTACGATGTATGGTGTAAGATGAAGCTCTATACGACGTTTGGTTGATAGAGGTTAAAAGGGTTGATAATAATTGATATAAACAAAAACGATAGTTCCTGAATAAAAATATTCTAAAAATTACTATTAATTGATAGTATTTGATAGAAAATCGTTACATGATAGTATTGATACACGGCACGTATGACCGTTGTAATAACATTATTCATGGGCACTGCCTCGAAATGAACAAATAGCGTAATCTGCTGACGCTACAAACATTTTGCGTGCAAGCCCGTACACGTGTATTATGCGGTGGATCAGAACGGTTTTAATATTTCAAATTCGAATATTTATTTATACTCAATGTTTGTTAAACAAAAATAATTACTTTTACAAATATATAAAAGTCCTTTCGGACAACTCTCCGCCGTCGGCAGCCACGAATTAGATCACCAGATTAATAATAGTTGACATTAAAAAGTAGACGTATATAATTTTTAAATTCCGCCCAATGAAATGATAAATAAAAAGAAAACGTTATATAGTGGTACAGGAAGGTCGATCCGAATGTGTGAATGTAGGTAAGAGAGCGGTGCTCACGTGCGCGTGCTGCAGGTTGCGCACGTTGAGCGCGAACATGAGCGGCGGGAAGGTGCGCTCGCGCTCGCCGCGCTCGCCGCGCACCGTGTTCGTGTAGTACATGCTCACCATCGGGCCCTTCGTCAGCTGGTGGATCTCGCGGTCCAGCAGCTGCACGACACCATACCGTTATCGTGCAACTTCACACATGTACGCGTGCCACTTCATACATATTTACTTTCTCCTGTTTATATAATATTCGCAGCCTTACACTCGCCGACGCACGGAGAATCCCGCGATATCGTGCTTCTAAGCAGCTATACATTTGAGATGAAATAGTAAATATTTTATGTATCATTTCATATAAATGCATTATCTAATTTTGACAATTTATAACTGTTTGTGTTTTTATATTGTAGTTACTTTGCTTATGCTATTTTTCTCGACAGTTATAGTTACTTCAAATAAATACTTTCCTAATTCCTACCAGACTATAACATTTATTGTAAACGATGAAAAAAATACATTTCAATATAAGTGCACGTCTACATTTGATGAGTAAAAGATTCCAATTAGAACTCACTTTGTTCATAATTCGTGCGAGCTTAACGGGGTCCTCCTTGTAAAAGGATAAGAGAGTGAGTGCCAGTTCGCCTCGCTGTCGCCGCGTGCCCTCACACAGCAACGGATGTTCTGCCTCCGACACGTTCGCTTTGAGACCCAACGCTGCAACTGCTGCCTCGAACCCTAATGCTTGATCTGTTGGTTGCCGAGCCTATAAAAAGTAACTTATGATAATGTAAACATGTATAATTGATAGTATTAGATCAATGTATAATTTGTATGACTTACATAGTGCCTATTTTCTTTGTCTGTAGCCGATAACACTAACACGTCGAACAAGAAACTTGCTAATGCGATGGGCAAAAGGGCCGGGCCACGGGTGCTAAAATAAATTAAAAACGGTTAAAATAACAATTGATTTCATTGTACAAGTAGTGCTTACGGTGTATAAAGTGCTGTTTAAAAATAAGTATAAAGAAGTTAAATTAAAAAAGAACAAATTAAATCCCTTTGTACTCAATTCCATGACCCGATAATTTAAAATGACAATGTGTGTATGACTATTTAATTGTACTAACGTAAGAATCCCATCACGCAGTTGCATTGCCTTCTCACGTGCGAGAGCCAATTGTTCAGCGCTCGTAGGCAGCTTCTTCAGCAACGCCACCAGCTCCGTCTCCTGGTTGTTGAGCTTCACCTCCAGCGCCTTGGTGCTGGCCGGCGGCCGCGCCATCTCAAGCGCGAACAACCCCACTCTGTATGCCAACTGGTGATGCTCGCTAAACTCCGCCAAAACCTGAGTGAAACGGTAAACATGAAAATATTTTATGTAATGTTAACATTCAATAAATTAGTATAAAAAATATGTGAATCAGCAACACCTTAATTTTAGTTGTTAATTGGGATCAAGCGAAAACAGTGTAAAATTAATTCTTTACAAATGATTAATAACATAGTTCTCGGTATGATTTCGTAGAGAATATGTCGGGTGGGGCTCAAGTGAACGTGGCATTAAAAACATTTTAAAAAGACGCGACTTGCTTTTTTATTATTAATATGGCTGCATTTTTAATTTTTTCGTACTTAGATGGTCTGCACTATAGACTATGAAAATTAAATTTACTAGCCTGCACCTAACAAGATTTCAAAATGATCCAATTCAAAGAATTTTATAGACACCTTTTAAAGGTGTGAGGTGTCGATGCGTGATAGACTATCACATATATTCAGGGGTACGGTATAAGGTATAAGACGAGCAGTACTGACGGTGCAGAGGAAGGCGCACTTGGCGAGCGTGGCGGAGGCCAGGCACGAGAGGCGGTGCGAGGCGGCGGACAGCCGCGGCGACAGCTGGTGGCGGCGCCGCGCGCGCCGCGCCTCCGCCGCCGCCGACAGCACGCAGCCCACGCCCGGCCCCACGTCCGGCCCCGCGCCCGCGCCGCCCGCGCCGCCTGCGCACGCGCACCGTTCTACATCGCTACATCGCTACATCGCTACATCGCACGCCACTCGCACGCCACTCGCCACTCGCCACCGAGCTACGCACACGTAGGAGCGACGCTCCGAATGCATAGGAAGCTAATTTTTGAAGAAACGTCTATGGGCACGACACGAGACTGAAATAGATTTTTTTTGACCAAAAGTAAATAACGAAATATTATATACGAGTGAAACATTAGTGATTTTAAATACGCGTGTCAATTAATCAATAATGATAGATAGATGAAATTTCAAGGTTAATTTTTCTTGTCCTCGTTAAACAATAAAAAATCTAATATTTTTTTTATTTATCTAATAAATTTTTCTATTAATTTAAATCAATTAACATGAGTAAAAGCACGCAGTTTTTAAATTTAGTTCGCTTGAAGAGTGGATTGGAGCAGGAGTTACGACAGGAGCGTTACCGAGCGGCGGCGGGCGCGCGAGCAGCTCGCGGGCGAGGCGCGCGCCCAGCGCGCAGGCCTCGCGCGCGTGCCCGTGCGCCTGCAGCCCCTCGGCGCGCGCGAACGACACCTCCCACGTGCACGCCCAGCCCGTCATGCTGCTGCTGGACGCGCTCGAGCCGCTCGGCCCGCTCGACGAGCACGAGTTCTGACAACGACATATCAATTTATATTACCTTCTAACTTTAGCATTAGTCGTTTCAAAATATGACTCCCTCCCCCTCCTATGAAGTATCGATCTCTCGTTGTGTCACCATATAAAATCTTTCAAAGTATGATACTACTCCTACTACTACTGCTACGAAAAGCGGGAAACTTTTATTCTGACTTTTTTCCAGCACACTTTTATTCATTCGTTTGAAACAGCTGATAGTAATTTTACCCTCATTGTCTTTCAATTACTTCCTCTCAATCTCGTATTACATGAACAATATGTATCAAATACATTGCAAACCTATTTGGTATCATTAACAGTGTGCTTAATGTATAATCGAATCAGTTCAATCATTGCCTGCTCATATCAAAATTTATTTTTGTGTTGTGATTGTGGCGCCCCCGGAAGCTTGTGTAAACTGTTATTATTGGGAAATCACTCACATTAGCATTACTAGAGCTCCCATCACCAGCAACGCGTCTTGCGGCCGCGGCATCATAGAAGTACATGTTGCATTCGTCATCCGAAACAGAGTCGTCGTTGGAGATGCGCCGCTGCGCGTCGTCCGATGAGATGGGCGGCGAACTCGACTCCTGTGAATCTGTTTCTCCACCGCTCTGCTGTAGTATTTCTTCTTCGTTCTCGCAAAAACCTATAAAAACATTCATTTGTTCACAAAAACGTTAACTTTACAGAATCAATTGAAAATATGTCCATGGCTGTTTACAGGCAGTATAAAGTGGATTCTGCTCCTATTTAAATAAAATAAAATAAAATACAGTGCGATTTTATAATTACCTTCTGAGGATACACTGGAATGATTTCCGTCGTTTGCTCCAGAGTCTCGTGCGCGTTCGTTTGGCCCATCTCCAGAGCCACATGGCTGAGAAAAATACAAGTTTTCTGTAATTACAATAGTAACCTAAAGAGATAAAATTCATTAGTAATTATTTTAGAAATAAAATGAAAATATAAAAGTTAAGTATACAAAATGTTTTACCTGACTTGAGGGCCCGGGCATGGACAGGTCGATATTGATGCGGCTGTTTCGGTGCAGTAAGTTCCGATGCATAGTCGGGTCTGGGTTGGTAAGACGGTAACTGAGTGGCATCTCGTTGTTCAATACTGCCTTGGAAGAGTTCACCTGAGAATGATAAATTTATGTATACAACATTGCCGAAAGCAAGAAGAGCTCACCTGTTGTGTACAACATGTTATTCAAGGCCGAACTATGATTTTTATGATGTGCAAGCAGTATCTTCATATCAATTGACTGATAAAAAAAGGTAACAAAACAGGGCTGCGTATCGCAATACGAGGCAATTTATTAGAGATTTAACATTGATATAGCGCAAGAACATCCAAACCTGGTGGACACCATCATTCTTGTCCCCGTGTCGAAATATAGTGAAGGGGCTGTGGTACAACGGGTTGAGATCCTTAGTGTAGGTGACGCCGGGTATCTGGTAGTCGTCCCACTCGAGGAAGCAAGCCTCCATCGCGGGGTGGAAGCCGGGGAACACCTCGGCCTCGCTGATGCCGTTGATGAAGGCGGGGTGCGAGTGCGAGCGCGGGTGGCGCGACGAGTGCGACGTGCCGAGGTGGGTGTTGCGGTTCTTTGCCACCTGCACATCGACCATTTCGCATAACTATTTCCTACGTATCAGAATATAACTATATGTAGCACAATGTTTTATACAATTTGAAATTAAAAGTTTCTAATTACATAAATGTACACAAAGTCTAATTATAAAGATATACACATACATTAATAATACATAGTAAAGATGATAGATTAAATTTATATTCTAGAAATTAACATATTCTAGTTTTTAACCAATCAAAGTTGTGGTTTATTTAATTGTTAAATTATTATTATCAATATCTGTTTTTATTAAAGATCTTCGTGACAACTTCATTAAATCACTTAGGCACGATCAAACCTCAAGCTTTTTTTGTTTTTCTTATTCTTTTTGTTTTTCTGATTACAAACGGTCGATATACTAAAACTATAATATAAATTATGTGTATGTTACTGTTACTCACTTTGTCAAGAACTTTCATATGCCACTGCGCGAACTGTTCGTGGAGTGTGTCTCTTTCATGAGGTGCCAAGGATGGGTTCAATGCGGCTAGACGCCACAACACGACAACCTGCAAAACAATTTTAATGAGCATTTTACTATGAAACACAAAATAATATAAAGACCGACACACATACAAGCACAGGCGAACTTCAGGCGGTGGAAACAGCATTCCAGGGAGGTCCGTACGATGAGAAACACCTCGATGCTAAAACACCGAAGAGTCAACTAGATACTTGGTTTGTTGACGTCATAGCGAGGTGTGGACGCGTCGAAGGCGAGAGCGATAAGCAAGAGTAAGCGGAAGCAAGTGCCAAGTTGATTTGTGCGTGTAGTGTGATTATTCTAAATTAAATGTTACTTCGTCGCAGAGCGAGGAGCAGGCGTGCTGCGCGGCGGAGTTGCCGGCCGCGCCGCTGTGCTTGCCGCCGCCGCCGCCCCACGCCACCAGCGCCGCCTTCGTCGTGTACCACCACACTATGATCTGCAGTACAAATACATCCATATAACACATCATATATAGGCAAGTCGACACTTCAAGCTTCATCGATAGGTAATGCTTAAAGCTTCATCGATAGCAAAGCAAACGTGTTTTTTAGATCTTAAATGTATGCGCATGTATCCTTTATTTGGGTGCGAGAACAGTTCGTACTGTATGAAAGTATACATCAAACATAAACCATAACATAGCAAAATACTGTAGATATACGCAATAACAATGAAAGCGCAAAGTAACGCCTGATACAATTAACTAGTGACCGACCGAAGGTTCGGTTTCGGTTTCGGCCAGTTTTTGCCAAAAAATCTAGTTTCGACCTTAGTTTCGTTTTCGGCCAAAAATGGCCGAACCTTTCGGCCGCGCCGAAACTCGAGTGTTCGTGAATTATCGTGCGCCGTTCGGCGACCTTCGCGGCATAGGCATTCGACAAAAAAGCAGGAATCTGTTTTTAATTTGCAATAAACTATAATATTAATACAAAAATGAATGTCCCGAATTTTATAAATCAGGGACAAATGACATATCCATGTTTATAATAACGCTCAGAAGTGCTCCGCAATTGCAACCACTCTTCATAACATAAAAAAAATTTAACATGTTTTTCACGTATTTTAATGATTACCTTTTTTTTTCAATTAATTCTTTTTAACTGTCCGTATAAATAGAATATGCAAATAAATATGTAAAAATTTATTGTGATCGTAAAGCACACTTTATACTTCGCATTATGAATCATGGCAATAAAATAGGTACCTACACTAGATTTCAGTATGCAATAGAAATTTTAAATATTTTAAAGTTTGAAGACACACTACAGCTAACTATATTATACACATTGTTGTAAAATATCTATACGTTCAGCTATTTATACATTTTAGAACTTTTTAAAAATATTTTTCATATACGCGGATTTTTTATCGAATATTAATCATACAAGTACTTTTTTAAATTACAAGTATAAGATTGCAGGGCATAATTTTTTTCTTACAACCTACGAGTCATTTCTTCGATGAAAAGTTAGAACCACTTGATTTCATTTTATAAAATATAAGTACCTACTGGTTTCGTGCCGAAGATTGAAATACTTGTTTTCATTTATTATAGTTTCAGGTTTCACTGATCCATTGTGATAAAATATCTAGTAACCTAGCGCATACAGAAATACTAAAATTATAGATAAAGCAATACCTATTTGTATTGAGTTGCCTGTACATCATATATGAACATTAGAGCATAAAGTAAATCGCAACCATTTGTATAGCACACCGTATGACACGTTCGTCAGATTATGATGTCGAGTTGTCAAACCAGAAACAAACAAAGGAACAACTGGTTTTCCGGGAATCTGATTCGAAGCGTACTACGACTGTAGCGATGTTTTCTATAGAATCAGGATATAACAGACATGTATTACGCATGTATCAAGTAACCCTTTCCCGATTTAAAAATTATTAATCCAGAAACTGGTCACCGGAAATAGGTGCAAGAGGCGTACTTCTTGATCAAGGAAAAAGTGCTTATTACAAGGTACAACATATAAGTAAAGTATACAACAACAAATTGTCCATAGTTCTCTCTCTTACAATTAGCAAAGAACTCGCCCGCGGTAGGTGTGCGGGTAAAAGGGGATGTACACAGAAGCAAACGAGTAATGATCGATATAATACGAAAATGGAACACATGAAATATTTCATTTGCAAAGTCTGCGTTTCCCAACCGGAACATTTCAATTATAAACTGATAGGTTCACATACATTATCATTATACCTTTTATCGTTCGAGTGTTTGTTACGGATCCTTTCTCCACTCCACATAAATCATATTGGCAAAAGCAAATACGCAATACCTACACGCATTACTTGGACCCCTAATATCATGAAACATTTGGAATGTGCAGTATGCACCAATCAATATGTGTACACACACGCGCACACACAGACACTAATGCCGATACATCAACAACACAAATTATAATCGTGTCAATCAAACTCAAGCCTAGGGCGCGTATCGTTACACAGCCAACTGGGTGCCAACATATCAATCAATCAACTATTCACGCTCTGATACGAAATGTGCGTGTGTGTATTCGCGTCTATTTATCGGGCGGTATGCTTATTAATTTGTGTGCATCTTTGTTCTTACATAACTGGACTCGTGCAGAATCAGAGTGTTACGTTCGCGGTAATAAATTGATAAAAATGAATAGTATTCACGCAGGTATTCATTAAGATATCGAATTAAATATGCTCTAAAATAAGTAATAACGACCAAACAGTCGACAATTGTTCCAGTTGTTGCAACCGCAATTACTGATCGAGAGGTCCTGGGTTCGATCTCCGGGTCGGGGACTACATATATAATTTTTACACTTAGAATACCTAGTAGTAGCACTAAGTCTGAATTAGTGACCGGTGTATGACAATAGGCTTAACCCTTATTCCATGATCGAATGTAGAACATTGGCGAATCGTAGGTGTACTATACTCCCTTGCCCACCCCTTCGGAGAATACTGGATTAAAATAATAAATTAAGTTCAATATCTGACTGTGTCCTGATTTAAATGAAGCCAAATCAATCAATTACATTATCTACAACGTTACATGTATAGGACATAATACAAAACGCAGTGAACACAAAGTAAGATAGAATAAATAATAGTATTTGGAATAACAGTTCGACTTTCGGTTACCTCATAATATGCGCACCCGAACAATGCCCTAACATGTAACATTATAGAGCAGTTTTATTTGGTGACGTCACAATATATTAAATTACCACCGCTTCAATAAAAACTCTAGGAGCAAAATGGATAAAAAATACATATGTACATATATGAGTAAATAAAAATGTTAACCTGTTCGCACGCCATGACCTCTTCAGTGATTATCTCCAGCAGCGGTATGGCGTTTCTGTCGTTACGTTTGAACATCTCCCGCACGATGGAGAGTAGGTTCCACATTCCCTCCGGCTCCCTGCCCCGCAGCGGTCGGAGCAACGATGACCATTCCGCAGCCGCTGGGGGGGCGCTCGTGCTTAAGTAGTTCACATCGCTATAAAAATGTTCCAGGGATTAATTCATTGTTCGTCCATTAAGGCAAAATAAGGTCAATAACAGGCGGATCGGATGTCTTCGTCTATTTCCTCCGAATCTTAACAGAATGGGAGTAGAAGAAATGTGATATATGACAATCATGACGCACGCAATATACCGAATGATCCTTTACTAACACTAGTTAGGCCTAAATATAAGAAATGAACTTCGAATGTGCACTGCCCAAATGATTATATTAGTTACTAGCTGTGCCGGCGACTTCGTCCGCGTGGAATGTAATAAAAAAGTTATAGTTCAGTATTGCGCAGTAGTGGCATGCGCGTGGGCTGCGCGCAGTACTGGACAGTACTTGGACATTGCATAATTACTTTATTTTATAATACTAAAATTTTAAAATGATAGTAGCCTAAATTACTCCTTATTACATCAGCTATCTGCCAGTGAAAGTCCCGTCAAAATCGGTCAAGCCGTTCCAGAAATTAGCCGGAACAAACAAACACATAGACGGACAGAGACAAAAATGGTAAAAAATGTTATTTTGGTACATGTATCGTGTATACATACATAAGCGTTTAATAAAATACGATTATTTTAATATTATTAACAGACACTCCAATTTTATTTATTTGTGTAAATGAAGACTTAACCGTCAGAAGGGGAGGCGAGGGGGAAGGGGCTTAATTAGTGTACCTTAGCTCGACCTCTTTCTGAAGGACTATTTAAAGGACAATACCAACGTACATTATTATAATATATACATTTCATTAACAATTTAAATAGCACACACAAAATGTTTCTAATTACTTCATTGTTACACGTCATATACATACAAAATATAAAACAAATACAAAATATACATGAATTTTATATCTAACAATCAGCAGCTCTTTTATTTATTGGACTAAACTTTAAACGTATTCCCTGAGAGCGGAGAGAATAGACGTACGGTAATGCGGTCAGGAAACCGTTCACATTGTACATTGCACTACCGTGATTAATGAATAGAACCAAATGAACGTACAAATCTGTTGGAAATAAACAACATTCTTTTCGTTGTTGTATCAACTTACCAGATCTTTAGAAAATCAATAACATAATTAGGAATTAACGTAACTTAACCTCAGAACTATTTATGCACATAAAAGTATAATTCATTAAATGTCCAGGTAATAGGTATATAGTTTTATAGCCATTCTTTGAGAACAAGAAGCGAAAGCGATTTTTTTTACCTACATTTGCTACATTTTATTCATAGCAACATTGTCAATTTTTTTTACAACACTCCGGCCGAATTCAGTTACTAATATTAGGAATTATTATTGCTAAGAAAAAAATGCGTTGTTAATTCTCACAAACACAAGTATATTGTAGAATACCATGTGGACGGATATTATTATTTTAAATATATACTTTACATTACATTTAGTTCACTCATGTTTTACCAAAACAAAAAAATGAATCATTTTACCCTTATGGAAACCTTGTGAAGACATAAAAAATTTAAAAGCTTACCTGAAAACTATGGGCGCCGGAACGCAGAATTTCACTAAAATCTTATTAATGTTGTTATGCAAGGTTTTTTCGTCTAAAAACCATGATGTGTACTCATATGCGGACGCTCCAGCGGTTGGATCTGGCGCGCCGCAGGTCGTATTAATCTGGTTCGGCTGAGCTGAGAGCAGCTCGTCCAGTATACGTTGAGCGGTTGGAAGCACTTGTCTTGGTAATTCCGATATGAGATATTGTGCGAATTTCTGCAACTGATCCCTTCGCAGTCTCTGCAGTGATTCTGACACGGGCGCTCTCAGGCATACTTGCGTGGGCTAAAATCATAATCAGTATACTATTATATTTCAAATCCTTTTCATATCATTTCTTAAAGACATGACACCTATGTACATATAAAAAAAACTCTTTGTTAACTCTTTCTAAGTCAACAGTAAATTTTCATAGTTAGTTCTATATATATGTATGTACATATAGAATACTATTCAACTAGTTTGATACAGTCTTGAAACATTATCACATTTAAAAATCATAAACCTGAAGTATTTATACTCCCCTTTGAAGTGTTCTGTGTTTCTTTTAGGACAAGGAATCTCTCTGAATGCAAGATATTTTTTTATTATTGGACAGGGCATATTACAAGAAACTATCAGCGTTTAAAAAAAAAGGTGAAGATAGCCTGTGTTAAGATAACCAGATATTATAGAATAAAATATAACTGAATTTCTTTTTATTTATCGAAACAACAAATACTTGTGTTCATGACACAAATTTTTGTGTTGAGTAGGTGCCGAACCTACATATCCTTCAGCACAGCAGTAAAGTTCACTAGGCATTGGATCAAAACACATTACACATGACAAACACATGAAAACGTTAGTCATATAATTACTAACAAATTGGGCCAGAAATGATGACATACCTACAAATTGCTTTGTACTAACATATTTCCTCATGTAATTACATACATATATTATTCTATATAATTGTAATTTATATATGTCATTTAACTCATTAATAAAATTATTAGTATATTTCACAATAACATACAGACATGAGAACTTATCATAAAATGAATAGCTGAGGACTGATTCATACAGTATATATTGAGTATTTTCAATTAGTAAGTGCTTCAGAAAATTATCCTGAGTCATTTATACCCAGCATAACTGGATAATGAATGACTGGTATTAAATAAAATTGTCTGGTAACATGTATTATACTCACTAAATGTATTCTGTATAGGCAAACTGCAACAATATGTGAACACCAGTGAGCCAGAGATGAACATGTACAGTTACACGATGAGATCCTTTGTCTGTCAAATGTCACTGCCACATTAAACTGAGATCTTGGCATACTGAGTAAAACGGCTGCTGACAAGTGAAAACCTAAAAAAAATATTGCCTTGAAGAATATTGAAGGGAAACTGTATTTATATAAACTTGAAAATAAACAATAGTAATCTTAAATATTATTTTATCTATGCGATAAATATGAAAATATTGATGTGTAACAAAACTTTTAAGATGCTACAGTATACAATCATCTAAAATAAAGAATAAGTATTGTAACAGTAACAAAAGCAAAATAGATAACTCAAAAACTATAATTTTACTAATCTTGTTCAATGCTAAATGTTAAAAATGACTATTTTCTAGAGTGAAAAAGACAGCATAAAAGTACTTTGTGGCAGCATTTACCACTTTTATTGCAATTTATCTATTCCATAAAAACATATGTATTACATAGTGACATGCAGTACAAATATATTGTTTTAGAAAACAGCTGACAGGCAAGCATTAAAAAAGTCATTCCTTCAAGAAGAGAGTGACATAGTCTTACTATTACAGGGTCTTTAAATAATGACAATAGAGCTACCTAAATAAAAATGGAAATAACTAGAAATGATTATTATTGTAATGCAAATAGTAAATGTCCTCACTCACCAATTTGCAGAACATCTTTAACAGCTCTGTCCCTAAAAAGGTGCTCTCCTCTCTGAAACTCGTCAGCTGATCCATTTGCCAGACAGGAGTATAATCGTATGTCATCTTCACTGTCAGGAAAACTCCAGAAAGCGATCTGCAGTTGTAGCTGTTCTGGCACTGGTGGATACACATGTTCAACCAATTCAAATGGTATATGGCATGCTACACACTTAGCCGCCAGTTCGCTCAGGGTCGAAACACATTTTTCTGTGGAACCACACTTAATGTTATTATTGAAAACCAATTGAGAAACTATCTTAATAAAACCTTACTAAAACCTACTTCTCACAAAACATTTATGACACAAATATAATGAATAATATGTGATATGCTACCATAACATCACTGTGTAAGTAATATTTTTAAACATTTTGACACTTCCAGAATACTGTTTGAAAGCCAACTATATATCATAACCCTTGTGCCTACATTAATAGCAGTCTTGCTAATTGCAATAAAAATATTAAAGTCAGACAAGTGGACCTATTACTTCATACATTCATTCATACTAATTTAGAAGTTTATAACTAATTTTTAGCACATTTCTTATTAAGGCTGTTTTTAAGATGTTACAATCTTAATGTTTATAATACAAAATGACATTACAGTTTTTTCTGAAATATACATTTTATAGAAGGATTAAGTGATATATTTAATTTCAGATTAAATTATTAAGTTATAATACCATTCATAGCATTTTTCATTTACACAATTCATGCAAGTTAAATTGTGTAAATGTGATAGGAAGATAACACACCTAGGTGAAACTGATTATACTGCCCCATATGCTTCGTTTTTTCCTTGATTTCTTTAAAGCAATAGCGTTTTATGGTGAATTTCACAAGGGCTACGGGAAGAAACACCCTTTGCCAGTCTGGCGCACCCCGAGTCTTCATAATTACATTGTATGTGTAATAAATACTGTGTTACAGTATTACACATACATTATCTATATAAATTTTGTAGAAAAAGCAGTTTAGAGTATGCATACAAAATTTAGACTTGTATTCAAGTTTATTTGAGTGAAACTGCGTTCATTTATTTTGTTTAGTAAACATATTTTTCAGTTTTAACATATCATGTAGTTTTTGTATATAAACACAGGTATCAAGTGAGAACCAAGGCTCACTTACAAAACAGGTAAGTGATGAATGAGGAAGAAACAGCAGGTCGGTATGGATAGATACTTTTTTTTATGTAGAAATATGCTCGTGTTTTGGCAGCAATCCCAACTGATGGAAAGTGCCGATGCCGATTAGGATGTAGCATGCTCGCCTATAGCAGTGGTAGCCTAGTGGTTAAGAATTCAGCCTCTCATTCCGGAAGTCCTGGGTTCAAATCCATGGCGCGCACCTCTTTATAAAAGTGCGTTTTAAGTTTAAATATCACTTGCTAACGGTG
>DWEE01000218.1:0-19768 GCA_018245755.1 Parelbella macleannani | reverse complement strand
CGGAGTCTGGATCAGTGCCCGGTGTATGGCAATAGGCTCACCACCTATTCCATGGGACTTAAACGTAACTGGTGAACATGGGGGTGTAGTACAGCCCTCTGTCTACCCCTTCGGGGATTACATGTATCGTGTTACGTATTTTATTATATTATATTGAAGGTAATATTCTTAAATTATAATATCTGTATTATTTTCTTGTTTAGAAGGCCTTTTATTATTTCATTGATTACGCATCCAGTAATTTAATGCGTATTATAAAAACAAAGTTTGTAATTTAAAATAAATTAATAACACCCTTTTCATACACCATTTTAGTTATTTAATTTAAATTAAAGGCTTTGCAATTATAATGTAATTGCAGCTGTAAACCATGACGATCGCTATTGCAGACTCATTAATATTATGTCTCTAAACAAATATTAGAGCTGAAAGATATTCATGTAGCTGAGATAATAAAAATACATAATTTATATGATCGCAACGATATTAATCGATTTATATTCTAGTTTTTGTTCTACTATTTAATTTTATAGGGTTAAACCAAAATGTAAATTGCACTAAGGAACACTTATTCAAAATGCCTAGTTCTGGATATCAGCAAAACTATTTGCTGTTCTTCTACTGTAGTGTAGTACAATAAATAAAATGTACAAAAACTAACCTGTAAGTGTATTAAATTTTATACATAATAAGTAAATTGTCTAATCAATTGTGTCTGATGTTCTTATTTTTGTCAATGAATTTTTGTTCATCTGATCATTCACTCATTCGTTATTATTTTTACTTATCGAATGAGTTTAACTTTTCGATCATTCGGTCATTTAGAACATGGCGGTGCTAGGCAGGATGTCCATAGGCTTATAATTTTTGCAATAACGAATTGTGGTGTTAGCTGGTTTTCTTCTATCATTTACGTATTTTTATGTGCATTCAAAGTATTAAGTGTAACTGTGCGTCATAAAATTCTGATACATTCATATATTTTTTGGACCAAATTGCAATGAAAATCATTACTTCATTGGTGGTGTAAAAATAATTGTGACAAATATAGCACGTTATTTCAGGTAAACTGTTGTTTCAATATGTATTTTATTTTCAAAGAAATACATCTTCAACCTTTACATTTTTTATGACAGCATCCACCGTTTTGTCGTTCAGTATTTAAGTTTATGCCCTGTCCCATTTTGTTTCAAGAGCTCTTGTGTTATTTTTCTCCCCAATATCCTCAGGTTTAAAATAATTTCACCTCAACTAGAATTTTTTTTTATTTAATAAACGTAGAATGTTCTAAATAACTTGGGGAACGTTTATCTAAATGTATAACATTGTCTTTGTGCTCCTGAATCACGTGTGGATTAGTCGTTATTATGGGGTCAATAACTGCTATCTACCAATGCCTATTTCGGTTTTAAACACTTCGCAAAGGTCAAAAAGGTGTTTAAAGTTGTTACAAGTTAATTGAACTCGTTATTTCAAGTTTTGAGTTCTACAATGTCAATCGTAAATTGTGGTATATCATAAACTTCTAGAACGTATATTTTGTAATTGAAGTGTTTGGATCCAAGTGTAGCTTTTGTTTTTACCTTATTACCTGGTGGTCTGTGGTAAGTGAGGAGCATAGGGGTCGCGACGACTAACAGGGCGGGGCGGGGGCCCGTCCGGCAGTCAGCTGTGCGAGTGTCATGTCGCGCAGCACTGCTCCGTGGGAAGTGTCCTAATTTGCTGCCCCTCTATTGATTCTTCGCGAAATTTTACTATATGTGGAATGTGATGACCCATTTTGCCTAGGATTTTGGAAAATTGTCAATAGAATATGCCATATTAAATCCTCATCTGAAGTTAAATGTTCAATAGTGATCACTTTACTTAAAGAATTTCTAGTGTGGTGAAACATTGGCATTATCTTATCACCTCTGATCAACTATTTCATTGACACCTCAATCAATGTCTCAGATTAACTAGTGTTTCAGATTTTTATGATTTAAATCACATATTATCTCTTAGTATTCAACCAATTTAACTGTCTTAAATTCTAAATATTCATAATTCTATATTAAATGACATAAATTAACTGGTTGTTCTTCAAGGTTTGTAGGTAAGTGTATTTAGTTTAAAGAATACTGATATTACTTTAAGTCTATGTAGACCTTAGCTTTTCTTATACAATGTTATCTGTACACCTATATTTGTGGGTTATTATAAATTAAACTCATAACTTCCTTATATTTTGTGTGTAATTGGGCAGTTTTCTTTTTTTTTAAACATTTACAGCTGAAGATTGCATACAAGTTTTCTCTTATTATTAAATTTTTCACCTAAATAGCATTCTACAAGATGTTCAGTATGGGAAATGAGATTATACATGTACCAATAAATATGTATATCTTAATTTATATGAGCAACCTGAATTAATGTATGCAAGAGAAAATAAGAGTGTAGTTTGTTGCATAATGACATAGTGTTGTTGAACATGTGAGCTGTAGTGTGGTGTTGGGCATTGTTGAGCAATCAATAAATTTCAATAAAGTTCTCTTTATGGTTTGTTGTTGGAAGTGGCCGATAACCACTGGTTTACCTCCTGCTTTGTATAATCAGTTTGATTACTTTGAATCATTCAGTGTTGTGAGTACTATGAATTGAATTATTTCATTTTATATCAATGAATTAAGATAACCTTTGTGTTTGACAGTGTACAGGTTAAAAATAAGTTTAGTAATAATTTTATATTTATATATTGTTGATACTTTTCTTTCTAAATTATAATTTTTGTTAGAATCTTTATAGTTGATTCAAATATTCAGAGATAAAACTTAAATATGATTGCCTCATTGGACGAGTAGTTGTAAGTGTGACTTCCGATCGGAAGGCCCTGGGTTCAAATCCCAGATTGGGTGCTACTGGATTTTTCTAATTTAGAATTTCTAGCAGTGACTCGAAGTTTGGAATTGTGCCAGGTGTATGGCGATAGGCTCACCACCTATTCCATAGGACTTACACATAACAGATGAAATGTGGGATCGTACTACACTTTGCCTACCCCTTCGGAGATTACAGGTGTGATGTTACGTTTAAAACTTAAATATTTTCTACAAGTACTACCATCATAGTGACTAGTTTAGGGGATTTCTGGTAGTTACATCAGGTACTATGTTGGTTTCATGTCATTAACTAACAATACCTGCAAATAATATGCATACACTAGATGTTTTTAAAAGATGTAATATTTAATTATTAGTAAAAGCAGAAATTGTTCTTTTCAGAAAGCCGTGGCGGTCATGGCTACGCTTATCCAGGAGAACGGTATCAAAGGCACTCATGGAGTTGTAGCTGGCCATGGCATAACTCACAGTGTTGCTACCCACATGATGCCCGATCATGAATACACCAAGCCGGCTCAGGCGCAACCGCAGACGGAACAGGCCAGCGAGGTGATAGTTACACAACCCGCCGCAGAAGAAGAGGAAACGCCCGAAATAGACATCATGATAAACAATGTCGTGTGCAGTTTTAGTGTTAAGTGCCACCTAAACTTGAGACAAATAGCTTTGAATGGTGTTAACGTTGAGTACCGCCGCGAGAACGGAATGGTAACGATGAAACTGCGTCGCCCGTACACCACGGCGTCCATCTGGTCGTCGGGCCGCGTGACGTGCACGGGCGCCACCAGCGAGGACCAGGCAAAGGTGGCAGCGCGGCGCTACGCGCGTGCTCTAGAAAAATTAGGTTTCCAAGTGCGCTTCCAGAACTTCCGTGTAGTCAATGTTCTGGGGACCTGTCGAATGCCCTTCGGTATAGGCATCACAGCGTTCTCGAGGAAATATAAGGAGGCAGAGTGAGTATTGATTTTTTTCTCCATTATATTTTAAAAACTCTCGTTAAAAATTAACTAGATTTGTTTTCAAAGAACAGCTAGTTTTAGTAGCGCACATAGAAGAGGAAAAGGTGAAAAGTGAAGGTATAAGCAGAATCATCTCAAGAACAGTTTTCTGGCCTGATTCATTCAATGCCAAAGAACCATATAATTTTATAAATAAATGACTGTATTGTGTGAGATTGCTATATTGGAAGTCATAATTATACAAATAGAAAAAATGCTCTCAATTAATTATAGAAGCACCAATTTTGGTAACTTCTTTTCATTTGTCATATTTTAAAAGATACAAAACATGATAATTAGTAGGCAATTGCCACAAGATACAACTTAACATCATACCTGTATCTAACTGAAGCGGTAGGCAGTGTACTACAATAGTACACTCCCATATTTGACCAATTATGTTTAAGTCTCATCACATCTCATTTCTCCTGATGGAAAGCACATGACTTTAAAATCAATATTAATACATATTAAAGCATTGGAACATTTGTCATATAACTAGATTCAGTACATTTATATATACATATACACATAACAATTGAATTGAATGCAGTGACTTTAAAAAGACTAACAGCAGCTAAGTCTAGGAAACATGTATGAATTATATGTATAATGGTGATGTTGCGCTGGTTATGTAATTTTAAATCCAAACATGTACCAGTGAATAGTTTTTAGAGTGAATGACATGTTAGTGTTGCCAGCCACCAATTACTTCAAGGACAAATTATTTATCACTCCCTTGACTTCAAGTTTTCTCTACTGCAATATCAACTCGCTACTCAGATAAAAAAAACAATTTTTCATTCAAATAAGTAAGTGGGAAGTAATCTAGGAATGCTAAATCCCATTAAAGAGTACAGAAATATGAAAAATTGTTCTTTATTACTTTTTTTAATTAATGAATGTTTACAGTTGCGATTTATTAACTTTTTCCCACATATTATTTCTCATGGTTTTATTGTGAACTTTACACATAAATGAATGAAAGATATCTATGTGGTTTTACTTATAAATTTTGTATATAACAATGTAGGATTAGTCACAGTCAAAGAGTAATCAAATTTTGGGTCATCTATTAATGAACAAGGTTTTTACATTCATTTTCAATTTATTTGCACTAATATATCTAAATAAATATTTACTCAAACATTTTTTAACCCCTGGAATTCCATTGTAGCTATAAAACAATGACCATAGATTAAATACTTACATTATTGGTATTCATTAATGTATTATAATAGGTACTATATGACGGTTAGTAAAAAGTTGATAAAACTGATAAGAGCCATTAAAACAAATCCATATTCGAACCACATATCAATAAAAAAAAGGCCTGCCAAATAATACATTTTAGAAAACAGATTTCCCCCTTGAAATACAAAAAATATTTTATCCAGTATTTCTTTATGCTTCGTTTAAAACATATTAGGTTGTGAATTTACATGATGCATATTTTTTTAATACTCTTGTATCATGTTTTACAATATGTAAGTCAATAATAATATAATTCATTTAGCAGTTGGGCAATAACGAAATAACAATGAAGTAACTATTAAGTTCGGCTCTGCTCACGACAGCTAATTTTATTGTTTTGGTTTATTTCGAGATTGTTCTAGAAACGAGATTAAACTTATCGATATGACGTAAGAGGTGAAAGAGAACACATTATATAGTCACAAAATTTCAAATGGACATTGGACAGAGTTCAATGGTATTATTTTGATTTATTTTGTCTTCATGTAAGTATTTAAAACAGGATTGATGCATTATTTCATTAGATGTAATTTATGGTCACTATATCATTAGTTATTTTACTGTAATATTTGTCTGAAACAAAAGAATACAGAAAAGACATCTATCAGTGGAGAAAATAAAAACGAAGATTTTTTATGAATCGTTCTCGCCTATAGTTATGTGTAGTGCATACTCATGCAATTTGGAAATGTACCTTTCATATGATAAGTAATTTTTGTACCTTAGAAAAGGCATATTGTCCTTTCATCCACACAGAACATATTTTGTCGTTTTAAAATGTACTACAAACGTTATAGTGTACATGAGCATGAATTTATTAGTACGTTCCGATCTTTTAATAGATATAATGTTTAACACCATGTGATAAGCATAATTTTTTCAACCACAACAACCAGAGGTTAATCAACAACCTTACTACTTATTATAAAGCGGACGGAAGTTATGTGGAGCTGTAGACGGAAGTAGCTCAGATTTCATCGGAACTCGCTCTCCGCTCCCACAACGGTATTGATCTTTATAGCACTATGCAATTATAGTTCAGTATTGAATGAGGTGAATGAGGCGTCCCACGCGCCAGGCTTCCGCTCGATATGTCTAAATGGGCTTATTTATTTAACAATTGAGGTGATTTATAAAATTGAACTCTGTCGCTTAGGTCGTCTAGTGCGATATATTTTTTATCACGCCAAGTTCTTACGGGGTTAACAGAGAGCACCGAGTGCCAAATATATCAACCTTCCAGACTTGACTTGCTTCATCCTACACTCTTCAATCTTCATACACGCGTGGTGGTTTTGGAGTTTTATACCTGCTTATCAGCCAGTGTCCGACCTATTTGGTCCAGATAGGCGAGTCTAGGTCTCCTTGCAAATAAATACAATATATTAACACTATTCTACTTATTTTAAGTAATACTACACCAGCCGATATACAAAGTATTACACCTGAAATGTTGTTAACACAACCATTTTGAAATACAATAATCACACATCAAATAACATTAAAATAGTCGTTCGTAGGCACGGACTTGCGGGATTCAGTATTACGATTATGACACGTTATTATGATAGGCAGACATGATCATCGTACAAGGTATGGCCGAGTGCGGTGAGAGTGTCAAATATCTGGTTATTAATAGATCTCATGGCCAATTGACTCCTGTTAACACTGGAAAATGAATCGTCTACCACTACACATAATATTCAATTAATAACCTTTATTAATGATAAATGGCAACGGTTTATGATTGTGGTAATGATTATGATGTTTGGATTGTCTTTTTGTTAGTCCTTGTTTGTTTTCTGGATTTCTAAGATGTACCTCGACTTCATCATTATTTATTTTCCCATTGTTGTAAGTGCGATTCTTCTCGTAATGCCACGATTTAAGCTAATCGACAGTGCCATGTTAGCTAGTGCAGAATAGCGATGCAACTTTAGTGTGTCAAAAATAGTTTCTTATTAGTCAATTTGTTACATATGTATACTTTTAATAGTATATACGTATAGGTTAAACTGCAGTGTCATTTCGTTTGGTAAATTAATTTCAGCCTTAAAAAATCCGAATGAACCGAAAGTAATAAACACTTTCCATTTAGTGGTTCGTTAGAGACGCATAAATTAGAAAATTTTCGAAATATATCATTTGTAGCACGTTTTCATCATCACCAGCTTGGCTAAATCCACTCCTGCACGTAGGACTTCCCGGAGGGGTATATAACATACTATTATGTCATGTAACATAATTTTAATCATTGCTACATGTTGTATGTAATATACATATAAAAAAGCAAATAACAATATAATATATCTACATATAATCAAGTAACTATCATAATTTAATCGAAAATCCCTTTAATAAACATTACTTTAATTTTATAAGATCAAACAAATTTCAAAGAAACTTAAAACTCAGAAACTGGTTAATGGTTCCGTGTTCAATCTGTCCACTTGCCATCTGTTGTAATGTTCGCTTTTTTGACGCAGTAAAAACAAAATATTGCGTTACAAATTATCCGTAAATACCGTGAGACCAACACTAGCTTTTAATGGCGGTAAACTGATACTTTTAATACAAGAATATTCAACTTTTGAAGCGACTAAATCGAGTCTATTGTGAAAATTCCAAATTCAAAATCGTATTTTACTTCGTGTTTCACTGTTTTATGAGTGCTATGTACTTATCAGGAAAACGTAATGAGCATTTCTTACCTAAAACTAAGAAATAAATACCGTTAAACCTACATAATCTCCAACTGTGGTATAGTTAGTGTCATACACACAAAGACATCTACACATCTATCCAAGAATAGACTCATAAATGTACTTCTGTGATGTTTATAAAAATCACGTAAAATGAATGGAAATTACGATTATATTCAAACAGGCAGATGCAATTCTGTACCGAGCGTACATCTTGCGACAGATGCCATATAACATTTTTTTTATTAGCAACACACGAGCGAGGGCATAAACGAGTTCTGTGGTACACACTATACTGTAAGGACTTTGATTACATGACCATACATCTTTCTATACTTAATTTTAAACACATCACTATTTTGGTTGTTTACAATTTTGTCATGCATTTGTTAAATAATTGGAGAAAATTTATAAGTGTTTATAAAAGTTGTGTATAATTTAATATGGCCAAGTATATTTATAAATGTTTACTGGTAAGAAGTATTTTGGATACTAAGTAAATATTATTAGTACATAGTATATTTAAAGTACTTAGCAATGTATCTGCACTCATTTCTTGCAATAACAGATAACTGCAAATTTCATGATTGATAGTGACAATTCTTTTAAACTATATTAGTAATGTAATGGATGGTGTTATCAGTACAGGGTAACCCTTCTATAACACGGTACTTAGGTTCCTAGAAAATGCTGTGTTGTGTGAAATCGTGTTGTATGAGTTTTTCTATCTTATTTGGTCTGAGCACAAAAGTTTTTTTCTGTTTTCTTATTGTATTATAGCGAAAGGGCTATCTGTACTTGCAGTAAGGTTACTTAACTTATCCATGTTTAAGAGATATACATTAACTTAATTCGAACAGAGCTGTCCTCCTGACGATCACTGTGCCAAAAAGACAAAGAGAATCATCACACTACTAAATAATTATAAATGTTTATGATTTTTTGTGCACACATTATTTTAATAAAAATCTGCCTCCAATTTACGTCTAAACAAAATGTATCAGAATTGTTATAGTAGAAACATAATATTCTGTTTTGTTACTTGAACGTATATAAAATTAAATATAGAATAAGACAAAATAAAATTTAAAAAAAAATAAACTATGTATTTATGTTTTAAAATATAAAAACTATATTACATATTCAGCGGACTTAACATTAAGCGTCTCCAGAGTTATTACATTTCAAGGAAACATGCTAATGAACTTATTTTAAAATTTAATTGGCAATGTGGTTTTTAGTACGTTTTGATTCTATTTGTTTAAACACTTTAAGATATTTATACCTACTTCTTACATATTTACAGGTATTCTTAAAGTATTTATGAAGTGTTTAAATCGTACCAAATTATTTGCTTCAAAATCAAAATAATTCAATGTTTGTTTTTTCTTACTTCCAGCTATGAACCAGAGCTGCATCCGGGAGTCACATACAAGCTATATAATCCTAGGGCCACATTAAAAATATTCTCCACTGGAGGTGTAACAATCACAGGTTGGTTTTGTTGAATTTTTATAATACATATGTATTTTTAAAGGCTAATCTGTTCATTGTCAACCCCTTTTATCATTCTACTGATGAACACTGGTCTTCTCACAATGAGAAAAGGATTCACTTAACTGTTCATTACAAGAGTTTCTCAAATGAAGTTTCTCAAGAATATACTACAAGACATTCATGTGTTTTGTTAGATTTTAATGTATAATAATATAATAATGTCACAGCAGTTTATATAATATCAAATTTATTATACAGAAATACTGATTGTCTTTTTAAAGACTATAATACAAAATTTCGAGAGTATGATTCAGAGTAGATAAATATAATGTAACATCACAACGGTATCTCCTCAAGGATGTAGGCAGAGCAGTGAAATTAACTCTCTTGTTTTACAAGTTATCGTACACATCCCATTGTGGAGTAGGGGTGAGCCTATTGCCATACATCAGGCACAAGTCCACAGTCTGATTTACTACTAGGAATTTCAAATTGAAGTAATCCAATAATATCCGATTCAGGCATCAAACCTAGAGCCTCTCACTGAATAGTTACACTTGTAACCACTCAACCAAGGAAGCAGTCAAGCTTAGTTGCATATAGATTAAATTCAATAATGTGATTAACACAAAAACAAAGAAAGTACACAGTTATTAAGTTAATGATAAGATTACCAGCCAAGAGTGGGTCGACTTGAATATGACTAATAAAATATGTCATTTTGTTGAGAACCCCTCTTGTACATTACAAAATAATAACATTAATGGAAGTCATGTGCCCGATAAATATAATTCAATGTTATGAGTAAAAACACCTCAATAATATTTGATACTGATTACAAGCAATTACACAAATAGTAAGAGACAGTAATCAATGTCATAAAAAAAATTCTTAAACATATTTTTTAATATTTTCCAGATAACGGAAGATAAGTTTTCGTATACAAAACGCTCTCGTTAACCAATAGAATTAAAATATTTTTTTTCACCATAACCCACAATAGATACGCATCTCAGTCGTTTATTTTATTTTAAGATATGAACTTCAACCTTCATTCCACGTTCGAATAATAAAACATTCATATAAGTAGTACTGATAAAATTTACATAAAGTTTGTCGTTCTACTTTTGAAAAATACACATTATTGTTACCCAACGCTACCAAAACATCAACAATGGGAAAAGTCACTTCTGAGGTCACCACTAATGGCAAATATCCTCGGACGGTTTTGTCTGTGAGCGCCAATTCATTCATTGTTTTGATTGACTGTTATTTATTCGCGAAGATTAAGTTCAAGTGTATCAGTTCACTTACATGACATGTTAGAACTTTATTGTGTTCCACAGAATTTATGGAAAGAGTTGCGTAAAGTTTAGTTGTTCGATGAATGAAAAAGTGGTAGCAAAGATTATTTATTCAAATGCAATGATAATGATATCTGTTTTTCCAATATTAAAATTATTTATACTGGGTCACACAATGTTGTTTGGGTTTGTTAGTCACGAGAAGAGTACTTACTCGTGTTGGGATAGAGCTCATCGGATGTTGTTTTACTCGATTTGATATTTCGTTGAACTGTCGCGATAGATAAGAATAAATGTGCTGCAGGTCGGGTTCATGTTATTATAATATTTGGGTTGTGTGGTTTTGTATTACTAAACGTAATCGCTTAAGAATGATCCGTTTTATTTCCGTTTGTTTTGTAGCTATTGTTATTGTAGCTATTGTTACTGATATGCATGAGTAAATAACGTGTATCGTCGACATTGCAGCCCGCAGCGTGAGCGACGTGCAGTCGGCGGTGGAGCGCATCTTCCCGCTGGTGTACGAGTTCCGCAAGGTGCGCACGGCGGCGGACGAGGAGGCGCTGCGGCAGCGGCGGGCGGCGCGCGCGCCCGTGGCGCCCGTGCCGCCCGTGCCGCCCGTGGCGCCCGTGCCGCCCGTGCGGCGCCCGCTCGACCCCATGCAGCTGGTCACGCTCTCGGACGACGACGCCGACGCCTGGGAATGACGCCGCCGTGCGCGCGAGCCTTTACGAACTCTGTTCGGCAGTAATATGTAACTTTCGGTTGTTAGTGCGATCGCGTGTGAAAAGTCGGCGAGCTCCTTTCGGTTCATGCCAAAGATATTTATTAGAGGAGGTGCTTCGCGCTTGTCGACGGCCCGACGGCGCCCGGCGGGGCGCTGCGCTTCTGTTCCGAGTCGTCTCTACGAATGTATAGTTTTCGTGATGCTCCTGTGACCTCTTATACTAGTATATGTGTAGTTGATGTCGATTCGTTTGTGTCTAAAGAGAATTGTCATAAATGGAAGAGAAAAGTGAGAATAAATCTCGATACCGATACTCAGTCTCGTTTTTCATTTGCCGCCGTTATGATTGTTGAATATATTGTAGTGATAATAGTGTCCGCAATAGTGACTTGTACTAAGAAAATGATGACTGAATGATTAGTTAGACATTTAGTGATGTGTAAATACGAAAGCTTAGACATTATACATGTGATTAAAACACGTTTGTTTTATTGTAATAATCGTTTTTAATATCATGCGAAATAGAAAGCCCTAAATAACTGTGTCGTAAGAAGAGCTCGGTGAATCTGAGTAAAAATTATTATAAGTAGTAAGTAGTAGCACTGGTCATTAAAATAGGCATATAATTTTAATGTTTGTATACAGATATCATCAGTACCTTCGATTATATTGTAATTTATATTCGTATTGTGTGATCATCATGTCAAAACGACACAAGTTAAGGCACAATGTAATAGAAATGACGTATTTGTATGATTCGAAGAGAACTATTTAAAATGGAAGCGCAAAATTGACACAAGTTTAAGTGGGGGTCGATAGCGGGTTTCAGGAGCGCGAGTCGTGGGTGTCGTACTCGTCGCTGGAGGGTGGCGGGCGCGGGGGGCGGGGCGAGGGGCGCGCGGGGCGGCGCGGCGCGCGGGCGGCGGGCGCGGGCGGGCGGATGGACGCGCTCAGGTCCACCACGGTCAGCCGCGGGGTGCGCACCGCCGTCCCTGCCAACACAATATGGACTTCATACCAAACAAATATCATTCAATTGTTTCTAAAGAGATTGCTGAATTACAGCGAAATGAAAAAAGTTAGTAGTAAGCAATACTTTACCTTAAAACAATAATGATATTCAGAAGCCCCCTTCGTAACATGTTAAATATTTCCTCACAAATGTAATTGGATGTGTGAGACGACATAATTCTATCGATTTTAACAGAAAACAAATCAAACTAATCACCGGTTATTATAATTTATAACACTATTTCTCTAACGAATTCGCAATAAAGTCACGTGCATGTATTCAAATCTAATATTTTTTTTATGCCCATTAAAGTAGAATAGAATTTATCTAAAACTTAATTAAAAACTTAAATATGCGGAAATTATGTAACGATGCACAAAAATCAAGATGCCAAGAGGGCAGGGAAGTCAAATGTCACAATAAAACATTTGAAACACATCAAATACCTGTAATAACGGGCAGCAAGTGGTGCCGCGTGGTGGTGTCGGCGGGGCGCGGGGCGGGGCGCGGGCGCGCGGCGCGCGGCGGCGGCGCGCGGCGCGGCGGCGGGGGCGTGGCCGGCAGCGGCGGCGAAACGATGCGCGCGGCCAGCACTCGCCGCTCGGGAGACGAGCTGGCCGATCTACAACATTCTCAATAGTTATTTTAGTTCTAACCTTATCTAGGAACACATTGATTTGAAATCATCATTTTAAGCATTGTCTGGTCGTAGTGTTTCTTCGAATAGCAACCGTTATCAACCTTTACTTAACGGAAGAAATAGACCAGATAGTCAGACAGTCTATTGAAACTCAGACTGTTAACTTATTGCCAACTTTGATTCCTTAACCTCCTAAAATATATGTGTAAATGGAGCATCGATTTTTACCTCTCCCTCTCGTAGACGGGACGTCTGCGCCTGCGTCGCCCGCGCGGATCTTTTTTCTTGCTCGCGCCACTAACCCGCAATGGTATTACGCCGATATGCCGGTAATAATCGCACAGAGCTTTCGCCAGAGATCTGCCTATTTTTGCATCTATTTAAAACTGGTTAGAGAAAGTTAAACAATATTTGTAATGAGCTTTGAGACTTAAATAATTGGCTACATTATTATTCATATAACTATTGACCGGATGTTGGCGGTAAACGATTGACCGGATAAACTCATATTATAATACAAGATTAAATAGTATCTCAAAAAAAATTGACATGCTATAATGACACATTTAAGGAGGGGCAGTGGGGGGGAAAGGGACGGTCACTCGAGATTATTTTAAAGACTGATACAAAGTTTGATACGTATAAGATACTGACGCGTATAAGAAAATGGGTATTATCTATCACAAAATATATTGTAAGAGTGGAATTTTATCAAGTATAACAAATTTCGCAGCACGATCGTTTCCTTAGAGATAGTTTAAGGCAGTGAAAAAAAGTACAGTGGCAAAGTACGGCCCGCGGGCGAACTCCGGCCCGCGAAAGTATTTAATCCGGCCCGCCGAAGGTCGGTCGAAACCTGCTTTCGAAAATATTATGGAAAACCAAAAACAATTCCATATTATGTCTCACACGCGTACTATGGCAGGGCCTTCGAATAAAAGTTAAATTTATTATTGTTTAAGGTAAAAGGTTATTTGTTAACTTTGTGTGTAATGCACTGCAATGCACAGCAAAAGCTGTAAAAGGTTTAACACAAAATGCATTTTTTCTATAATTCTGGCTCTCTTCTAGAATTTCTCAAACTTTGTGGCCCACCATTAAAAGTTTGCCCACCACTGGTCTAAGGCCTGCTACCGAAGTAAGTATATTAGATTCTCGTTTTGAGACCCGTATCCAACAGAGGAACGATAAAAATAGTGCTAATGAATAAACTTAACTGAATTTAATTACATTTTAAAAATTATTAACCTTCCAGGAAGGGGTAAGTAGTTATATCATATTATATAAATACAATGTATAATCTTATGTTATTCAAAGCGAATAAACATTGATAATTATACGCAACAAAGCATTTTTAAACAGATGTTACGATGTGGAGATGAAAATATACTTAGGTATATGCGACAAGAGAATGAAACGCGACATTTCATACTCGTCATATTAGTAGGTAAGTAGGTATCTAACACCATATTATAAACTTACACGAATAATAATAAGTAGGTACCTACCTACTTCTTTGAACGATATTCATTTGCCATTAACCAAAATTATTCCACTTGACCACCAAGTGGAATTTTCTATGCTAAATTTTCAGTTTAATACATTCATCTGACAAAAAGCTCGAGATGTTGCCATGAGTATAAAAATATTTTAATCGAAGATAAAGGATACAAGCATCTTCGGTATAGTGAAGGTAAGGTCCTCGCGGAGTCACTCTGCGTCCGCCCAGGGACGCCAACAAGCTGTACGCATCAATGGCGCCAGTGGGTAGCGCGCGCCTCGCGCTGCCTGCGAGGGTGGGGTCCGCGTTGTAAAGACAGTTGTCGGCCTGCCACGCCTCAATCCTAGCCCCCAGGAATTTCGGAAGCACGGCGTGACGTTCAAATCTGTAAAGTACCCATTACTATACAATAATTAACTACATTACTACCTGTAATACTGATCTGAATTACAGTAGGTTCCTACAATACAGAATACATTATTTCACACTAAAACATGAAAAATTATATTTTTATATTAAAACTACCTCTGCTGTTAATACCGATGGCTGCCTCGTAAGGGACCTTACGTGAATATATGTATATTTAAAAATAATATTTTACTTACAATAATTTCATGGACACAAGTGCTCATATGACGTAATTTGCGAATTCTTTAAAATTTGTTTACTGTGAAGCGATTTAAGTAGGTACTTATATAATTACACCCATATTCTGTATAATTAACAAACATATTATATCTAGATTTTTCCAGCTGCTTAGGGAAGTTAGGCTAGGTAAGGCATCGATGTATTTAAAGACTAAAAAACATTTCTCAATGTCTGTACAAACCTGTATACGTCGTCATAAGAATTACCACGTACAAAAACTCCTTCGTGGCTCACGTCTGCGTGTAAGTCGATGATGAAATCCAACTGTAGGGTCTGTAAATTCATAATATTTAAAAACAGCGGGAAAATATGTTTTAATAAGATAATGATCACTCAATTCCACATTTACTTCTGTCAAATATGTAAAGAGTGGCAAAAGAGCTTTCGGTGGTCATAAATGATTACTGTTGCCCACACACATCGACAACTTTACATCTCGAACCTCGCTTGCATAGATATTCAAAAAAAAATATCCGAAAACTGTACATAAATACACCATGGCTTTCCAATTTACTAATCGTTTTTAGAGCTTTATGTTTATTTGAGGATGAATATAACGAAAATAAGTATATATAATTATTTGATTTTGTCCATGTTTGGTTAGTTAATGTCAGGGACTTTTATGTTTATTTCTGTTCAACACTACCTTTTCGGACGTAAGCTTGGCGATAAGGTCGTTGATGGCAATGAGAGCTGGGTGCGCGAAGCTAGTGGCTCTGTTCCAGCAGCGATTGAGGTCGGAACCCAACAAGTCAGATCGATGGTTCCCCAAGAACACGCCATCTGGATTTACCATTGGCACCACCTATATATGTACGTACATTTTAATACATATCGAAACATAACAGAACCGAAACGGATTCGCATTGTCTTAAATCTACCACTTGCCTGTATAACTATCCCATTGCGTAATGCGCATGCTTTTTCGGAAGAACTTCCTATGTAATCCAGAAACCCTAAAAAAGGAACATACATATTAATATGTTATTTACTAATTTATATTTGATTTGTGTATCTGTGTCCAGGGCTTGTCTGTCATTCAGCATTTTTGCACATGATCGTGCTGCTGAGTGGAGGTGCGTCTTTTACTCTATTACATTTTAAAACGACTATGACAAACTACGATATTACATTCTTAGTTATAAAGCACTCTAACTTAATTTCCCGAGGCAGCATTGACGAAGAATACAGTTATTTATAGATCTCAGATAAAATATAAAACAGTTTACAGACACGTATAGTTTGCCTAATATAACTATTAACGTTCATATATTATAATAATCACAATACTCTTATACCTTGGCAAATGAATGAAGGAGGTGGATGGCCACCGTGCGACCGTGCTAGTATCAGCACAATTCTTTTCCTCGTCTCTCCAGCTTTCACTTTCGCAGGGTTCAACTCTTCCTTGTTTTCCTTGTCTTTGAAACTGAGGTCGCCGATGGTTATTAAGTCAATACGACGTTTATGCTAAGACAGAAAGAGAAATAAGTGCGAATGAGTAAGATTACACCAAAACCCCTTTGCAATTGAGATACTAAAACATTTGATGACTTCTTTACAGTATTAATTTATTAAATATATTATACATGTTGCATTGCAGTCTCAACCCACATCGTTTACCAACACCCAAAATGAACTGATACAGAATACTATACGACGTTATAACCATCCAATATGTCTCTTACTTTAGAAAGTCGTTAATAGAATCGAGGAAAAATCAATCACTAAATATATTATCGTCCAATGTTAAAATTAGTCCAAAATTGCAGAAAACCAAATAACAAAAGAAAATACAAACCTCAAACTTATTTATTTTTGCTGTGTATTATTGCGAAAGGATATATGTAGGTATGTATTTTCTTGCATTCATTTGTTAATACCTACCGTAGTCTGAGCGATTTCTTCTCTTGTTGCGAACGCCTGAGAGCGTTTCTCCCAAGCTGCCAAATGTTTTTGAAGCCTGGAGTAGGAGTAGGGAGCTGCCGCTGCGAACTGGTACACGTCTTCCTCGCGATCAAACCCGAAGGCGAGACTAAGAATCTTCCGGCCGCGGTGCACCAGCGATCGGTGGTAAAACAGCAGCCGTCTTGGAATCCGTTGCCTGTGTCCGTATTGTATTACGTATTATATAAATATAATGAATATACTGACTGCCTCGTTGGTCGAGTGTTTGCAAAGCGCGACTGCCCCGATTCATGTACAATTGGATTCTCTGATTTAGATTTTCTAGTAGAAATTCCTATAAATGGCTCGGAGTCTATATCTGTGCATGTGTATAGGAACACGCTCACCATCTATTCCTTGGAACGTAAATTGGTAACTGGTAAAACGTGGGAGCGTACTACACTTCTCTACCTATCCCTTCGGGGATCACAGGCGTAGAATTACTTTTTTTAAATATAGTAAAATTTGTCTAACACGGAAAAATCCACATGCCGTGCTAAAATAACCTAGATATATGAGCTTACTTTCTAACACACCTTGATTTGTAACAAAATAAGCTTCAGATACATACTCCTATAATGCTCGATTTGCAGTAGCATAAATCATGCAATGATTAAGAGGTAATATTTAAATAAAGGTTCCTCGAAAAGAATGGCTGTACCATTCTTATTCACATATTTCTTCGGCCCAAAATCAATTGGGAAGAAGGTCGGAAAATGACTATCGTTTTATTTTACCTACTTTTTATCTTTAAATTAATTAAGAAATTACGTTCACATACTTGGCCTATGAAATAAATAACGGAATGGAAAACATCCGATCGCTTATGTGTAATTTAGACTTGACGTGAGTTTCCCTAGAGCGACGTTCGAATAATCAAAGTGTAGCAAGAACCGTAGTAACATAATATAGAACTATGCACGCACCTTACGTTTTGCACTGGACCAATTAAATTCAGTTTAATTAGTTTAATTGAACATTTCCGTAGATATTCAATTTAATTGGCGCAATGAATCGTCAAACTTTCCTGTTCACAAAGAAGTATAATATAATCTAAAGTACATTTTCCTGTTTTAAGAACGTATGTATTACAAGATTTTATTAATAGAAAAGTTGTATTAAAAGAATTATTTTATAAAGGCAATAATAATAGAGATTACATTTTAAATGTAACGTTTTTTTTTTTAATTTACATAATAATAAACGGCTTAAGACTGATCACTTACCATTTCTGACGTGATGTAGAACGCACTAATGGAGTCATCTCGCCATTGTACAGGGTCATTTCCTTGCCCATGTTCACTATATTAAATATCACTCGCTGAAAATAACGTTCACTGAACGTAAATCGTGGCATTCATTATTAATATATCAGCCAAGGACAAATACAAAGACAATTAAATAACACGCTAATGTCATCGAACAACTATAAAATTCACACCAGCATTATGCACGAAAATGAAGCAATTAATATATAGGTAATTGGAGTAGCATGTTTCTTATATAGTAGTAATAACGGACGAGTAAGCTTACGATGTCGTATTATATTTTAAACCCTGAACTCTTACGGGTTACACAAGGACCTCCAATTAAATAGTTGTTCTGAGAAATGATACATTCATTTCTTAACGCAAGATATTAACAGCATATATTTTTTGTGTGTTCAATACCACATAAGTTAAATCCAGTAAATCTTATGGTTCCTCTCAAAATACGGATACCTCTTTGTTAGATAAATCTCTGTCCACGGATTCTGTGATATTATATACCTACATATAAGTACAAGATAAATTATTAATTCAAGCCACAAGTCATCGTATACTGCTTCAAATAGGCTGATATTTATTTGATTTCTTTAAATATTCTGAAATCTATAACTATACTACACACTACTTACTTCAACAGGAGAATCAGTTCACTTCGCGACTCGTGTCTGGTTGCACGTGGAATTCGCGTATAGAACATCATACATTAATAGTACAAATTTCGAATAGCATTTTCTTTTTTCAAATTCACGTGTTAGTCAGTGCCAGTACTTATTACAGTAAAGCTGAAAATAAGTCGATCGCTTACTTGATCCTGTTTCACATTCTCCACGGTGAAGTTGAACCAGAACCTGGAGCGCGGTCGGCACGTGTCCGGGCGGATGTACAGGTCGTACTCCAGCTCAGTGATGTGGTCCGCGCGGCCCAGGTTGCCGCACTCGAAGGCCGCGTCGAAGCACAGATGACCGCGCTTCGCCTTTCCACTGTGCCCCGGCGGGCGCACGATCAGCCGGTTCAAGTTCCCCAATCCACCTTCTCCGTCGCTTTCTTCACTGTCTGAGGACAGTACTGGATTTATTATCCCAACTCCTACGCAGCTCCGTAAGTGTTTTATCCAATTTATAAATATTAGAAGTTAGATCTCTCCAAAATCGAAGTACATACGAGTATATAGGTGTCGGTAGTGATAAATGTAGATATTTTGGTCTTGGTGCTCTCTGCCTATCCCGTAAAAGACATTGAGCAATGATATCATAAGTATTAGTTTCTAAATACACCAATTTCAAATACCATTAGGGTTTCGAACGTAAATAGTGGTATGTTCAAGATCGTCGACAAAGGCAGCCATCGCGTACACTGCTCATAATACACTAGGTCTCGCCAACAAAAGCTCT
>DWEE01000217.1:0-19785 GCA_018245755.1 Parelbella macleannani | reverse complement strand
GTGATGGTAGAGCTCGTGTTACCGATGTGTGATGGTAATCTGCCGTTTGATGTGTCAATCCGATCTGTATCGCCGATACGTGCTATTGGGCAACCGCTTTGTTACATTAACGGCTCGGTTTGGGGCTCTACCGTCTATCGTTCGTCTTCGTGCGCCGCTGTCAAAGATGACTTGCTTATGTTTAGCAATTAGACAGTTCCTACAGACCGTATGACAGAGCGGACAAAAACGCCGAATCTACGGCATGTTGTCAAGAAATAGACAACTCTGTTTGCTTTCGGAACCGTATATAATTTTTTTTAGATAGGCAAGTCTATATGAACTGTTTACTCTACTCTAATTTTTATCAATGTCAGTTTTTACTGCTTAGATCTTCATTCGGTTGAATAACAAAAAAGCTTCTACTAGACCAAAGGCTACTTAACCTTACTAAGTAATGGAGGCCATTTAATCGATATCGTTCGACTTTAAAAAGCTACGCTCGAAACTCTACGACGATCCGCGCTCAAATAAATCGTTAAGCGAATTTCCCAACATGGCTTCCACGGGCTTGGCCAATGGGGGCCGAGGTGGCGGGGCGTGCTGTATCTTCGTGTGAAAATTTAAAAATTACGAGCCCTTTTATTTTACGATCACATCGACAATGCCACCAGCTCCGACACTGCAGCGCCATCTGATAAACGCGATCAGAGTTACAATAAATACGTTCGTAATACGTTTCGGAAAATTTGTTTATTTACTACAAGATATACAAGATCCAATTTAAATGTATCAGCACTTAAATTTTACTTTGATCACACTAGTGCAAAGTTGCTTGAATGGCAGAGACATCGCATCAAAGTTCTGTCGACCCCTGCTTTATTTCGAGAGTCCTCCGCCCATACACGGCGATTCTATACACTTGTACACACCACGCGACCTCTATATTTCTATACAGCTGAAACTAGCATGGTGTGAGTGAACACGATGAAAATCTTTATTTTCACGCTCTATCTCTCTTTATCTAATCGCCCCCGTCAGATAAGGACGGAACGCCGGAAAAACTGACGCGGGGCGAGGGGTAAAGGCTACATCGATTCCGCGCTTTCACTGCTAGGGGCCGTGTAAACCTTTAAAAACAGTCCTCTTGCTACCCGATTGTGATCTCTAGGCTAGTGCAGCTAAGGGGGAAATTTCAGGGAGCGTAGACCTCTGGTAAATGGATTGCCTCCCTCTTGGGGGTTCTCATAGTGGGATCTAGATGGCGTAGATATGCTGATACGCGGCGATGTGTGTGTGACGCGACTGTACGCGGCTGTTTGTGTGCGGGAATAGGTTTGTATTTTCCGGCTTCGAAGTTATACGAGTATGGAGTATAGAGGGACGCTTCCGATGGGTTAAATTTCGCTTGTGTTAGCAAATATATGAGGGGTTGTAGGTAACCATCCCTTTTTGTAATATAATTTTATGTTTGAGTGTAGATAGGTGGATAGATTAGGGAAGACGGAGGCTGTGATTTGATTTGATTAGGAGGTGTTTGCAGTAGGGTCGGGGAGATAAGGCTGATTGGATCGCGAGGAGGTTGGGAGGGCAGGGCTTTATGGAAATATGTTTTTAATGTGGGTGGCTTATTGAATTAACCAACTTTGAGGGAATTGAAGTGAGATTAATCCGTTTGATGTGTTTTGTGCTTATAAATAAACGAGCTTTTCATTGCCGCTTAAGTCATAATCTAAGAAATCGCATTAGCGTCTGGTTTTGACAAGTATTAATGCCTCTGGATGTATTAAGGCTCTTATTATTTTTCTTCAACTATAAGTACTTCATTTATAGTACTTTAAAGTCTCATGTCGTACACTTGCAGATCCGAAATACCATATCATGTAGCGATCAAAATATTGGTAAAACCTGTCGTTGGATGTCATTACTTCAATTAACATATTTTTAGGAGTATTTTCAACAAAGCAAGCCGTATGTATCTGTTTCAAAATAATGTTCTCTCAAGAGAGAGGTAGACTTAGAGAGAGAACGATTGAGGACTAAATTCCTCGTGCCCACGTAAACTGTCCACTTGTACGGACATTATTATGCCTATTATAATCGCTAAATTCGGACCGAAATCACAACAAAGGCCCTTTGTACCCAATACAAAAGACATCTGATGTTGTCACAGCTCTTTTGAGTTTACACTACACTGATAATTAAAGTACCAACATAACAATGTGCACTGATTTTACCCATTTATACCTATTCGGGAGTATTTTTTTAAATCTTTGTCGGCGTGTTTTACTGTTTGGTAGTTGTTTTTGGCGTGCCCGATATCGATCAGCGTGTGTCTGTGACAGTGAAATGGGTTGAACGGTTAATAAAACTCTTTGGATAACTAGACGACATTATTAAATTTTTGAGGGTTAAAAAGACGGTCAATAGATTTTTTATACTCAATGTTCGAGGTAATATATGTAGTTGCAAGGTAATAGTTTTCTTTATATATAATACGTTAACTGGTAATAATGACTGCCGTTTTCTCCTTCCTTGTGTCGTTTACATAATCAGAAGAAACTTGTTATGTAGACAATGTTTCGAACAAAACTATGTGACGTAATCGCTTAATTCAGGCTTGCTACTCGTAATATTATTTCCCATACTATTGAATCAATAGAGCTTTCGCCAGCCCGTGGGTTTGATGACAAATGAGCGAGATAAAGTACGATTCCGCTCGTAAAATATACGACTTTTTCTAAGTTATTTCAGTGTTTGAGGAGCGAAAGTAATTCTGTCATAAAATTACGAGTAAACAGTCGTTTTTCCATGGAAATAAAGGCGCCCTCACGGCCGGTTGACTTTCGTAATCGGCTTAGTCGGTACCCTCCGATACGGCGGCTCCCCAGGGACCCCGATGCAGCGCCACCCGTTATAACGTGATGAGAAAACCTTATCAGTAGATTATAAAATCGGTTTCACGTAATTGAGTCATAAAATCTGGGGTTAATTTTTTGGCCCGGCTAATATGTTCGCGATATGTATACACATATAAGCGTACTGGATACCGTGAAAGTAATGCACAAATCGATGTAGATGAAGGTTCTTATAATAATTCCTTAGTAGCGTGACACAAATGGAACTTGACTCGAGTCATCCTCGTGGCAGTGGGAAGAAAAAGTGTCGGTTGTTGGCTCGGCTAATATGGCGAGCTCTAATCTTATTCTGGCACAAAGGAGCTGCCATGACTCGGCGAATATTGACGCGAACCATTTAATATTTAGGTATTCCAATATGCAGCTGTACTGACGCGCACACTTGGGCCAAACGAACATTATTAATTTTAAATAAACGTTAGGTCGTTGTCGATCATATTTTAGATTTATTGTAAAAGTTGCAGAATAATATAAGCTCCAGGCGAGAAAGTACAGTTTTAATTACTTATAAATCAGTGTAATCGAACATCAAAATAAATCGTAAAACTCGACCTATGTACATTTAAACCAATCATTTGAAAACTCAAAGGAGACAGGTAATTAAAATGGAACTGTGTCAACATTTGAAATACCTACGTCGTAAAGTTAATATACCGCAGTATAAGCTAATAAGATCGAAGTCGTTCAAAAGCGCGTAAGTTGCGGTGGTAACTTCGCAAATAAATAATCTTAATCACAATCAGTCATCAATACGCTGAGGCCGTGAATATAAAAATAAAAAAGTATCTACTGTAGTAAATTTCCCACATGATTGTACCACCTGAGACCGACGTAGTCACTTAAAATATTATATCGGACAATACAGCGGTATGGTCACGATAATCTTTGGTAGTATTCGATTCTAGTTACCGAGAAATAATCCGGGTACGTTCCGGATAGGTTCGCTTGTAATACTTTACGAGTTCGATGCTTTTTGTTCAATAAATGACATGACAAATTAATGGATATATTATGAGTGAGTTTACGCGGGATTGTTTTTTTGTATCGGGCCGGCTTAGGACGAATGCATTTTTAATTGAGCGAGCCACTTTCGTGAACTGTATATAACGGCCACCGCGTGGCTTCGATATTTTTTGTTTGATTGACGTATAGTAATGGGCAGGTGCGTAAGAGGCAGATAGCTACCCGCTTTTTCGAATGACGTTCACTTGTTTTTTTTTCTGTTGGTAACATTGTGCGATTTTATTTATTTATGTACCGAAATTTTGACCACAAATTTTCTACGTGACAATTTATATAACTTCAGGTTAATGTTTTAATCGCCATACTGTCGTAATCGCTTTTAATGACATACCTCATTTCCCTATAGTGTAAAGCTTTAAATGTAAGTTATACCTATAATTTAAAGAAACTTTTTAAATACCACGATATATTCATCGAGTTATTTTACAACGTGTTTACAAGATCTGATTGATAATGAAGGAGTTATATACCTATGTAACATTTAATATTCCACTGTGTGGTTAAAATTAGTGGTATCTTTTTTTCAAGGTTCTCGAATTTAAAAGAACCGTTCTTGTAGGTATCTATTTTGCGAACGAAACAGTAACGTTTTGGCATAAAAGGTAAGCTTATTTCAGAGACGTTTAGTATCATTTCGGAGATGTTCATTGTGCACTATATTAGTTACATTCATGCACGTATTCGTCACCATTGTACCCAAAACTGAGAAAGAAGAACTATTTATTACTTTCGATACCTACTTTCGTACATAAATATCATAATAAACTATGCCGATCAAACAACGCATAACTAGATAAAATATATCTAAAAAGAAAGACCCAACCCTTTCTAAATTAAAAAGTATATAGCAACATTTGGATTCAGTATACACAACTGAAATTAGGCAAGTTACAACAATATTTTCCAATTCCAGTCGCTACAGAGCGCGGCGCGGCGTGCGGGGACCTCCTGCGCGAACTGCAAGACCACGACCACCACGCTGTGGCGACGCAACCAGAACGGAGAGCCAGTGTGCAACGCCTGCGGCCTCTACTACAAGCTGCATAATGTGAGTAATCTAGTTTTATTACATTATAGCAATACTAGTATTAGCATCTACTTAATTTTTAAATTTCGAAACGTCAAAGAAATTTTTTATTACTGCTCCGTCAAGTAGAAACATTTCCATTTTTGAATTTGGAATGGTCATTAAAATATATTAATTATTAATACTGGTCCGGCAAGGTTTAGATAGTTAAGCCAATTATCGTAACTGGCAGGAGGTGTTAAAAAAAAGAAAATAAAACAATGTGATTTTTGTGAACATAATTTATTAGTACCTACTTCATTTTCAAAATTCGAATTATTATTGTAATATACTAAATAATACAGATAAATGTAGCTGGCGGGCAAATTAGACTCAAAAAAAATATATATAACTACGCGTTTTCTTTTTAATGTCAATTATAGTGTGGTTTCTGTTTCATGGCGGCTTACTGATTCACATATGAAAGTACTTGTACGAACCAAATTCCTTCATTTATTTGGCGAGGAAACCTTCGGTTTTCGTCTGAGTTATCAATGTATATGATACCTATCTATCATTCCTCTTTCAATTAACTCTTGCTTAACTAGAGGGAGGTACTCCTGGGACTAGCCGATGCGACTTTTTATTCAAAGCTTATGGTAAGCACGGCGTTCCCCGGGGACTGTTAATGTGTCATAAGTTTTATTATTCGTTCCCCTTACTCGTGTTTAGTGAATCATCTCTTTTTAAGCATTATTATTCTTTTGTTGGTGTTCGTTATATTATATTATGATGTATAATGAATATCAAAGCACACGGTAAAGACTTCAATATTTTTACCTTAAGAAATAAGTTAAACGTAAGTTATATGTATATTTATGTTTATTTTCCGTTTTTTTCTGGGTCATCTCAACTTTCCATTTCAAATATGATTTTATTATTTGTGTTCTATCTGATTACTATATTTTTGAGCTTTTTTGAGCATATACTTATATAATAACTTATTATTTTATTTATTGTTCATACATTCATAGGCGTTCTGCAGTTACCTATTGTATTATTACGTCAGATCCCTAGCAGGTAGTGAGAAAGCGCTAAGTCCCAAATAACCTTACAAATCTGAAGTTCTTACATTGCTTACTCCGTCCATATATTTTCTGAATATGTAAAACTTAACTTATTCTAAGTAACCTCTCTGTACATTCGTACTTATAAAAGAAAGTACAGTAATACTTCTCACGACTCTCCCAGCCCCGCGCTCGCAATAACAGAAGCCCTTGCGCAATTGAGGGAAGCATACGTTCGCAAAAGGACAAACGTCACAAAGCGGCGCCGCTACAATGACAGAAATTAGCCCTTAAACAGACCCTTCATACGGGCACTTGAAATTTTTTGCTGAAATCTACACTGGCAACACTGGTTTTACAGCTAAAGAGATGGCGACGAGCTATACACCTCGCTAAAACAAAAATGTACACCAAAAACATATAGTGTTAATATAATTTTGATATATTATTGGTTTTATTTTGTTTTATTAGCAATATTATCTGATCATATTGTTAATATTGTATCTCTACTGTTATCTTTGTACTAATTTGTTTACCGTGACTTTAACTAACCATACATTTTTTCAAAGTAATGCCTACGTACAAAAATGAGTAACTGTATTAAAAAGTATACCGAATTAACTTTTGTACTAACAGACCTTAAGCGAAGCTATAGCTGTCGCCTGTAGTTTCTAGCTAGTGTTACGCCAAGGGTCTTAAACAGGGAATTGTGACAATATTGTTCAGTGTAGGTAATTATTCGAAGGGAAGCGACAAAGAAACCAATGGAACTGCTACTTCACAGCTTGAAGGCATAATGACAGGAGCACAATAAGTAGCGTTGTGAAGTATCCGCCTCTTCATACATATTTATACATCGCGGTACTCTCGTCATATTACTCTATCAATGATTCTCGCACATAGACTTAAATTTTTTTTTTTTTTTGTTTCGTTAAATATGAGCAAGGTGAGTTCTGATTAACAGTAGCTCTTTTATCCAAAAGTCGGAGTTAGGACATGCAAATAATTTCTTTTTTTTTATCATAAGACAGGCTGCGATTTCGCGTGATGGTAAGCGCAGATGCGTCCTAAGATGAAGCACGCATGCCTAGGAATAACCTATTAGTTTAGTTATTGGCCGGAAAGTTTGGGTTAATATAAACTCTACTTCTAAATATTATTTAAATGCCATGTCTAACATAAACGACTGCAGCAAGTATGTACATATATGAGTCTCTATGCAACAGATTTGTCACTGTGACCACATTGAATGCTATTATAAACTTAAATCCCGTCTTAAAAGCACACAATTTGACTGTTATTAAATGCCATCCCGTCTCTTGAAGTGGATTTTCGCAACAATGTGTAAATAAATACCATACAATGACTGGGTCCGGATACAACGATCGATTTCGCTTGAAAAAACGCGATACATACAATAGCGCACGAGCGCTGATACGTCGCCCGCTGCTCACGGCCGCCACGTCTTGGTACTGGCAGGAAATTTATTACTGCATTTAAAATATAATGTAACGGCGTTATATTTAAAAACCAGAGGATATTTAAGGGAAAAGTCATATATTCAAATGATTAAATATTAGAACAGGACACGATGCGACTCATGATGAAGGTCCTCGTGTAGGTCCGAAACTAGTCAGGCTATCCCGAAAAACTGACGTGAGTAAAGTCGTTACCTATATAATCATCTGTATAAACACTCACGAGACTTTTAATAGTATTATGTTCACTGGAAAAGAATAGCACATAGTTTTGCGTGAGGTACAAAGAAATTTTGAAAGAGTATCCGAATTTAGAAAGAGTGCTTCTAACAGACCCGCAACTAGTTGAGCGATCCCGAAAAAACATGTAGGTAAGTTACGCTGATACTTAATTTAATCATGTATTTATTTATATGTATGAATACGTAAATATGTACTTAAAAAACTTTCAATAGTGAAAAAGAATTACTGAATAGATATACATACATATATTAATCTTTTGGGTTGTATGCTATATAAACGTCCTTTTTAATTTCACTTCTGTATTGATTTTTAACCAAAATCAAATATATCATATTATGACAAGTAACGCAGTGTTTAAGCTAAACTATTCCCCTTTAATCTTCTATAACTTTTCGATTTTATTGTTATCGTAACCGTAATCTTTAACCAGTTTTCATACACATTATATTTAATTATCAATCTTAACCTTAAGAATAAGGACTTCAAATGGATTTGAACCTAGTTGGGATTTCCCAAAAATATTTAAAGCAGTACATCATTTATTCGGTAGTTTCTCATTGCATACTTTATAATCCATCAATAATAATAATTACCTTCCAATCCAAATTACAATAGAAATTCGAGTATCAAACAGTTCGAAGTACACTATACAACTCGATGCAGTGAAGTGTTTACTCAAAACACGCCTCTTAAAGGCCTCATACTATTGTAACCGACATAATACTCAAATTGGCTCCATTCGGCCCATACCGTTCATGCCGACAAGGATCTTGTTCTTTTAGTCCGCGCTTACCTCTCTTATATTATTGTTTTTGAAAACAACAAAAAAAATCGGATACTCTGTTTTGTCGACTTGATTGATATGGGAATGTTTCTGGTTGAGAATAAATGATGAGTTTTATAAAAATTTACAAGTTTACAAGTGGATACTTAGCTTTTATTAGCTTTAAAGGTTTCAATGTTTATTTTGTTTTATATGGGAAAATATTATATTGAATCTTACACGTTTGTGTATTAGTAAAGTGATACATATATTGCAATATTCATAAAGTTTTTGCTAGATAACATATTTTTAGTACCGTATGTTGATTTAAACGGATTTGCAACAGTTTTAAATGCACAGTAATGATTGTTGCATTTGATAATTCTCATAAATATTGCGTTACATTAATCTATACAATAATGTAGATATTAATGTATCATTGAAATTAATTTATTGGCGGTATCTGATGCGATTTGGATGAAATAAATATCTTTAAATGTTTGTCAAAATCGTTGCAATGATAACGTATTTTCACAATGTAGAGTCGCTCTGGGAATGTAGAGAAGTATCAATTGAATGCAATCGAAAATAAATTGTTTATTTGATCACCGAGAATGGTGAGTTAATAGGATTACAGGAGATGCGTGGGTTCGAATCAAGCCAGTCTGTACCTGCCCTAACCGCGATGTAGCCCAAAGGTGCGACTCTACAGGTACCGGATACAGCTCGAGTATGAGCTAGCAGTAATTTTAATTAACAAATCGGAATGCTAAATGAACTGTAAATTATTTAATGATTATATTTTGAAACAGCTTCAGCCAATGTATGAGACAATAGCTAGGATATTTTCTTGTTTGTTTTCTTTAATTATTGTCGTCAACCCTTTTACAGTTCTTCTGTTGCTACACCTTCGCATTCATATTTTCATCAATTATTAACTGAATTTTTTGCCTGTTGTAAATAAAAATAGTAAATGATCATTTAATTTCTTTGCTTCAAAAAAGGTCTCGTCAGTTGATGAAAATTGGCAATCAGGTCCGCATACTTTTCTAGTTCCGCGAAATATGTAGTTCAGTGACCCTTTCGTCGTTTCTTGATGCTCCACTCTCTTGTGTTATATTACCACGACGTTTTTCTACATACTAGGATTTGCTAAGTACATGTTACTAGTACATATTACTAGTACATGTTAGTATTTACACTTAGTGTTCCGAGTACCACTTGTTACTTGTATATTTAACATAAGAGAATTGGCTTAGCGCACGCTATCGGCAATCGACTTGCCTATGAACGCACCCTCACAAAGGCTGCCGTCTGTTGGAATAGGTTTTTTATATATTTGTTTATTTAATTTATCACGCTCGTTTGTTCGGCACTTCCTCCGCGTTATACGCGATTAGCTTTTTGTGGTTTGTATACGATTTTTTCAGGCAACTTTTAAGCTACCAATGATTCAGTTTGTATTAACTTTTTGCGCTCGGCGTCTATTATATTATATTTTTTCAATCACTTTTTTATGAGTGTCATATTATATTAAAAGAACTCTACCTTATCGTGTCGAGTTTATTATCGATTTAATAAAATTTACCGACCATTTTAAAGTTTCAGTTTTGGTGCAACAATATCGACTATTACAGATTAAAACACTATAAATATCTGACAATAATTTGTATTATTAGCCGGAAACATGAGAAGCGGAAAAATTACATTATGTATAATAAAAAAAAACATCGGTTGCCGCTCTGTATTTGTACGCTTCCTCCGTAAATACGTTCTTATACACTCGTTCTGAAACACTAAACAAATTATGTTCTAACGATACATTCGACGTTTCGTAACTAGATCGTAACGTTAAGTGCCTTCCATACAAAAGTATTGGATTACCGGGTTGCATTGAGCTAGAGAGAGAGCGTCCATAATAACAGCTCAAATGATACATTTCGAATACAATGGGGCGATCAATTCAATTTTTGAATTGAGAACGCTTCTAGCCTTCTTTTTTTATTTCGTCTAAAGTGCTGTTTTGTTCAGCCAACATCCGAGGGAATCTGACAGTCACTGTTTTTTCTCGTGTTTTTCTTTTGCCTTAGGTTTAATACGGGGTAGAGATATCTGAAAAATAAATAAGCATTCCGAGGCAAGGTATCTAATTGAAAAACTAGTTTTGTCTTTAATTCGCTTACACCACTATTAGGCGCTAAAAGCTCTAAGGCGTTCTTTCATAAATAGGTATGTAGATTGTATTCATTTTCTTTAAAAAAAATGTATTTTATATTTATTATAATATATTGAAATGCAAATGATAACATTTTGTGACAGCTTACACAGACAATAAGAAACAGGGTAGGCTTTGCGCATTTACTATGATGTAAATACTCTTTAATTGAGTACGATTAAGTTCAACTTGAGTTTTTAAATAGCACGACTTGCTTTTATGATAATCAATATTTTTTACGTTGAAATTTATAGTGGCAGTTGAGAAAAAATATATATTTTAGGTACATGTATATGATATAGTTCTACTCATTCGTTATTATGAAATAGGTTTCTAACCTTTCTACTGTAATAAAGTCTCGATTAGACAAAATTTGACTACAGATTTTTAATACAAGAATATAAAACAGAAACACTCGTGCACGTACATAATATGTTAATGAATAGCGAAGTAAGCTTTGACACGAGATAAAAGAAAAAGAGTGTTCAAGTAACTCATTACATTACATGCAACTGGCTGGCGGCCAAACGACCGGTACGTTTGGCCGAATGTTATAATGACATCAATTTGAATATTCACATCGAACAGCAATCCCATTAACATAAGTTCGACCGTTGAATTTTGTGGCTATGCAAAACGCAGCCCGCATCGCTAATTATTAAGATATACGACGTATTGTTTAATTTCAAGTTAAGGGAACCGCAGTAGTTACGTACAATGTATTATTTTAATATAGGAAATCTTTCTCTTTATTATGTAGACGCATTGCGATTGGGTGAAGTTATTAAGAGCCATAATTTTATATGTTTTAAGGTTTTTACATGGTTGTGTTTTAATGTAAATTATAGTTATTATTTTTATTCTTACAATTTTTTTTTTCTATAATTATTTCTCTTTCTATTGAATTAAGTTAACATTGTCAACTTAAATATGTAGTCTAATTCTGCCAAAACGTGATCGTTAAAATATAAAAGAAATAAAAATGGACGTTCGCGCAGTAGGCCGGAAAGATTTTATCTGTTGGCAATACAGAAAAAATGGCGCCCACCGGAAGTGTCCGAGCGCGGCGTGCTGCGCGTTACCATTTTTTTGTTTTTTGTTTTAAATAGCTTTTTCCCGGCAGCGTTCGGCCGGAAATGCGTTTGCGTAGACCTGCCCCTAAAATCAAATGGTCGTATGTCCGATAAAGGTCAAACCGAACTTAATGCTTGCTACATTTGCGTAAGGTACCAATTTGTTTGTGGATGTTTGAATTCAAAACGTTTTGGTAAACCTGAAGACATGGTGAGTGTAGCGCTAAATAGCATGTTTTTATTCATGAGGTTCCCATTCTGTTTAGTGGGCGATTCTCAGCTGATTTATTGTCTCTGTAATAAATTTGGGAAAATATATGGTGTGATTCACAAACTATTAGGTTTTGTATAATTAAAAAACAAAAAGGAATTTGCTGATGTTACAGGTAATTATGGAAATAGAATAGTTTTGTTATCTTATCTAGATGTCGGTTACTGTTCTACAAAACACATGACGTAAAATTATTTAATCGACAATTATAGTATTAAATCAGAACAGGAGAAAAAAGAATTATGTTCGAAATTTAAATAGAAACATGGGTGCCAACACTGGCAACATTAGCCATACGTTTAATATACTGTTCATTGGGGAGTTTATAAAAAGAAACAAAAATGGCAGCTGCACGTCAGCGATGGTTGGCGCGATAAGCCAGTGTCCTTGTACTAACAATTATTGCGCTTAGGTTGGTAAATGATTAAAAATATACATTGTTGACGGCTATTGTATGACTGTGTTCTTAAAACTACCGATTTTAAGGTCCACTTTTGAAAGAAAACCGAAAAAATCGCCAAAATGTTTGTTTTCTTCATTTATTGACCAATTTTATCTAAACTGAAGACATTAGTAAATTTGGTTTGTAATTTAAACTTAAATGGAACGGACTCATACATTTTATTATACCCTTTATAAATACTACAAAGGAAAATACCATTTTACACAAACATTTAAGCAAGCAAATAGATTAGAATGTTTCATGACAATAAACTATACTTACGAGCATCTAGTAATCAAATAAATATTTTTATATTGAGATTTATTATGGAGTTCTATTATTTACACGGATAAAGTGAACAAGTCAATTCGTATTACTCTGTATATATTTAAACGTACTTCCGAAGATCAGAGGCACAGATCACCTCGTATCTGGCACTCGGCCACGCTATCAGCGCCATCTGACTTGATCTCCCACTGTTAGAAGTAATCTTGTTTCGTTGAACTGATATACACAAAGATTGTAGGTATCTCAATATATCTGGTGTGATTATCATTTTAATCATTTGGGAACTTCAACTGCGTGAAATATTGAATTCAATATATATTTATTTCAATTTTTCACATATTTTGCGTAACCATTTAAGTAAGTATGTATCGCTATCCTACCTATTTATCGCTCATTTGCAGCTAAAGTGTAATATCTGAAAAATATCTTTCAGAAAGCAGTTCTGAAAATTTGATAAGTATCATAATTAATCTATGACTGTTATAATAGTTATATATCATAGAATAGTCTATACATAAGTCATATAATGTTACAACAGTCATAGAATAATTATGATTTCAAACTTTCTTAACTGTTTTTTGCAAGATATTGTTTTTGACATTTTACACCTTAGTCGCAAATTAGCGATATGTTATATGTTAAATAGCAATTTTATTGTAAGTCAATCCTTATATACAACATAAAATCTATACACTCGAATTATAACTATTTTTCCTTCAAATAAGGCTAATGCTACCAAGTAACAACGAAAATGTATGAAACAAGAACAACATTTTACTGAAAAATATGCTTTTATTAGTATCAAAAATATTGACGTTATAGCAATGAAAAATATGCTTTTTTTAGTATCAAAATATTGAAGATATTAGAGAAAGTAATATACGTTTGAGCAACTCGGTCGAAATAACGCATACCAATAACTCATGTGGCTCTATTAAAGACGTCGGTAGAAACACAGATAATTAACCCGCTGTATATCAACCATATTAGTGCGGTGCGGTCGACTGCGTCCACGAGAGCTTTGGGCCGTTACCCCTCCGGTACATCTGTAAACATCTTGGAGATAAGCATCTGACGTTTGACACAAAGCGCGGTTGCGGGAGATTCTATCTCTTGAACTATCCGAAACCCCCCCTCTCCTGTCCAGTCTTTCCCCCCGGGTTGTTCCTTAATTATTTATTTATGCCCGGCTATCAAACCATCGATGCGCTTGGCTGCAAAACTGCTCGTTTTCATGAGCACAAATTTAGAATGGAGTCGTACCGTTATCATATAGGTGATCTTGACGACAGACTGAAGTGGACGCAATATAACTTCGCTGTTCTAATTTATCCGCAGCCGCTGGACCGGGCCGCCGCTGTACCAAGATTTATTCGCACACCTGAAAATTACGTTCAATACAATGAATTTCTTCAATTTCAATTTAAATTTATGTATAACCATTTATTAACATTACTAAATAGGTACTTTTTGAAATCAACATTGTCACAGTAGCCACGTGGATTTTTTTTTCATTTGTTACATCATAAGGTCTGTCGTAAATGACGGCTTATTAAAAATGTCTAATAGATCGGGCAAAGACAAGGAAACAATTTTGAATATTCAACGCAACGGAATACGAAATCGATAAATTTCCGTTTTACACCGTTACCACGAACGGTTGGACGTAGGTAATAATGGGAACGGCAAAAAAAACTTTATGACATCTCACTTGTTCGAAGTGGTCAGGCCAAGGTGTAATTTGATTGAAAGCACCAAAAAAGTCTTATAATCGAATAATAAGTGGTGGAATAATTACCGGGGGTCTTAGTGGCAGGTGCGGCGTACGGGCCGCACGCGCCGCGAGCCGCTTTCATTTACGAACGCCGACGAGAGACATAATAATTATTATTATACAATAGTACATTATTATATTAACAAATACTATTTTAAAAAAGTCATGTTACATTTTCGTGACCATGATGTGAACTGAATTGCTTCGAATAAATCGAATTACACCTGTGGGTACTCGCGTTAACACCAGCTGTCTTGTTCACAGACACAATTTGTCATTTGTAACTTTTTGTCACATTAATATAACTACTACGTTTATAGCTCGATTCGTGGACTAATTTATGACAAATGAGTGTGGGTATATATAATGGACGGATGAGTACATAAAATAGATAATGTATCTATTCCTATAGTATTTTTAAAAACTGTATAGAATTCCGTTTTCCTGGTGGACAAAAGATTTTTGTTACAAAGGAACATCGCATTTCTGCGTGTGGTCTGTTACAGATTATTGCTGGTTAACACAAAAGTTCATATCTATGATAGCCGAGACAAAAAACTTAACTAACAGGAAGTCCAATAAGATTGCAGAAATTGACACGATCTCTTTTTAAATTATTTGATCAGCGATAACAGTTTGTTCACAGCCAGAGATGTCATGAATTGGGTCTAGATATTGGTAAAAACTTGATTGGTACACTTTTCGTTCTTACCGTTTGAAGTACACAATGAAAAAATATGTATAGCGTTCTTTCTATCGAAGTGTTGCGAGGCACAGTTATCGATGATCGAATAGTTGTTAAAGTTTGTGTCGATGTCGACAGTTACGGGCGCTCGTTGGCAGCGGCGTATGAATTAGTGTAGCATGGTAGCCATGCGAGATTTACTGCAGACGCGGCCACATTCTAATTGGACCGGGTTCGATGCCACAGGCGCGAAACATTTAAATTTATCGCTTTCCATAATTGTTTTTGAGATGTGAGCATAGAGATGAGAAACTCACACGCCATCTTCATTACAATGTTTGAATATTTCCTTTTTTAGCAGGCACTAAGTTCCACGATACCACGATAACATCAAGTTCAGCTTTTCTACTACTTATGAAGTGTCATACATATATCGAAAAGTAATTAGTCACTGAAAGATATTATCTTAACTAAAGAACTTCGAAAGCTAATGAGAATTAATTTTGTTGGTAGATTTAATAGAAATGCCGATTTAAGATTATTTCAATCTTAATCCACTTAAACGTGATCTATTTAGCTCTTTGATAAATTATTCGAATTATTGGAATAAATTAAAATCAAAAATAAGTATTTATATTTCGTATGTAACGATCTGGTTCAATACTTTAAGTGATTCATTAATGCCCATTTCCGTTATTATTTCCCATTATTACCATTAATAGTGAGAACTACTTCACATTTCAAATTTTGCAATAAAAGTGACAATAATTACGAAATAGGGATTATGGCCTTTAATATACATATTATGTATAACATTTATATCAAAATCGAAGGAGCAAGTATTCTCTTGACTCATTTAAGTTGTCGTATCTCTCAATTTAATAACAAGCAAGTCAGATTTAAGATAAATGTTTGAGCGATTGTTCAATTTACAATTAGGTACATCACGGATAGACTATTATAATCATTTTACGAGTAAGATCACAATCGTTTCATAAGCAGAATAACGAGACCTTTATATACAGTTGTCAGTTTGACATATTAAAAGTATATTCCTATTATTGCTCATTTGGATTTCGAAAAACTGAAAGTAATACTTTACAGATATAACTGAGGAAAATTTTTGTTATTTTATTTCTAAGGAATTTTGAAATTATTTTACTGACATGCAAAATTTCTTAATATTAAATTCGAACAGTATTTTAATCCAAGAAGTTATGTGAGTAAAAATTTTAAATCAGTAGATATACAAAAGCGACTGTATATATTTTAATAATTATGACTTTCAATGTTCAAAAAGAATGCTGCATGGGCTAATAAGTGCGTAAGGCATCTTTCGCACTATAAATCGGGTTGTCGATAAATTTGGCGGGTGTATAAATCGTGTTTTCAATTATCCCCCCGAGTAGCAGCTGTCTACTACTGCCCCGAGTATTTATTTTAATCACGCGCGCTCATCAAACAGTCGACTCGAGTCGACTCGGGACACTGTTTCATCGACAACGCGCACATCCTTAATTGCGAACATTTTAAATTAAAGTTATATTCACACGACAGAATGTTTCTTCTTAGAATTTCGTTTAGTACAATCTATGATGATATCTAATAAAGATAAATAATAAGATCGATATCCAAAACCAAAATTAATAGAGCGTTGCAGAATTTTGTACATTTAAATCAGATTATTTATCTATTGTTCTTTAAATTAAAGCATTCTTAATGTCATTAAGCAATTTTATTTGAAGTGACTGTACATTCGTTTAAATATGGGTTAGTTTTGACATCAGTTTTTATCAATAGAATCTAATAATAGATGATAAAACCGCTTTTGATTTTATACTTTTCAATTTCCACAGTTGCATACTACATCAGAGCCGTTGAGTCAATTAAGTTATATTTTTAAGCATGATACAAAAAACGAAATAAGTTTAGCGTATCCCTTACAGAGTCCCTTCAAACCCTTCTGGTCCGGAGCTGCGCGAGCGCAGGCGCCGGCGTGCTCGATTGAGCCTCGCTAACAACGCAGAACTAATTCACCGACATCACTGAGGCACCGCCTCGCATTCACCCAGCAAAAGTATATTTTTATCGCCATAGGGTTACAAAATTTTAAATCTATAATTTACCTAAGTCCGGGTCACGATTATGGCAGCAATCCGCTCTATTCACTCGACTGATTCTCACAGAAGCAATAGCTAATCCATCATTTGACTCGCCTAAAATAACACAGCGATGAACCTAAATAATATATTTTTACTATTTTTATAATAGTTATTATATCACCAGTAGGTATGTGGCGTAACTTAAATTGTAAAGATTGTTAATAATATGTAAAGCATATTTGTTACGCTGTGACTAAATATACTAATAAATTTATCTCGTTATACCATCCCCTTACATTCCTTATTCTAAGAACATCAAATGTAAAATATCTGTATGATTACAAGCGTGACATGCTTATCCTACATTCATCATTCGCAAACTAGTTTCGGAGACTTCTGAATCCTTTTATGATCTGTTTGACCAAAAAATGTAGGTATATCTACATGTTGGCATCAAAAATATCGGCACGTTAATGCGAGATTTAAAAAGCAGCTGCTTATATACATACTCGTATATACACGTGTTAAAGAAATAACAAATGCAGTGATATCAGACCAAGTGATTCGAGAAGTAACAACCGCAGTGTTATAAGGAGTGATTCTCGGTAGCGGTCTGTGTGGCGGCCACCGGTGGAGGTCGCGGACGAGCGGCACGGGGCTGTTCGCCGCCACGCCACATTTCGCCCCTCTCCAAGCGATGCGCTCTAATTACGAATGTCGACACGTTTCGAATGAGACCGCCTCGCTAAATACCGAGAATGTTTTCCTTTGCCGTTTTTAGGGAGATGTTCACTAATTTCTCGAATGCTGCATCCGAGGTGCAGAAGGAAATGCCTTATATGCCTTCTGCCTAATTTCACCTTATATTTAATGCTTCTGTGGTAAAATGTTACTTGAACAAATTATAGTATTTAATTTCAATCTTGGTGGTGACATAGCTTTATGGTGACATCAAAAGAGATTTATCGTATAAACTTTACTACTATATGAAATTGGTTACACAATGTCCTTGTAATTACAAAGAATTTATTGCAAATTTGTATTTCATTTCATAGTGAAAAACAACTGTTTTTCTCCTATCACCCTGACACACGGATTGAGTACAGGGATACACAGGGATGGTAAAGATAAGCAACGATAAAGGCAAAAAATGATACAATAACCAAAACAAAAGTGCCCGTTTGGATATTTGGTTCATTATATTAAGCTGACCAGTGGAAGGTTAAGAGGATTGTATATAGTCATCACAACCTCATGACATCATCGTCATCATGACACCTCCTGATAATCAGTCAAAGCAACTGGCTGTTCCTCCGGTTATTGTCTTACTCTCAAATCTGGCCTAGCACTTAAATGTTGACAACTTTTCGCAATAAAAAGAGCCAATATTGCCAATAGAAATGACCGTGCATAAACTAAAAGCATTAACTCAGCGGGATTTCTTATGAACTTATAGCGAAGGTTAAATTAGACATAGTCATTTTACAGGGTTAAAAGTTTAAAATAAAAGATTAAGGTTATTTAACATTAAAAAGTAAGGTCAGGATAAAAATCATTATTTGGGTAGCTGTTGCATATGAACTATTGCCGTTCCTACAATCATTAACAATTACTTAATGTTCTTCTTGCAAGTTGTACATCAAATACCCTTATTGTATACATATTATAGATTTTTATTTTCTATCTCAAAGTTGTCTGCAAGAGGTCGCTTCCCTAGTAAAAATCCACATTTTTACATAATATATGTACTTGGTGTTTGCGTATTCTCGTATGCCTTTAAATAGATATATAAAAATTTGTTATTGTGGTACAAAAAAAGAGGATAAATAATGAAAAGAATAAATAACGTAGTATTAATAATATTATAAATAATGCAATTGTTTTTCGAAAATATCACCAGATTTTCATATCGAACTGAATTCACGACATCACCTATATAACATTGTTTTTATGTAGTTACGGTCTACAAATAAAGAATATGAACAAAACAATACCTAAATAACACCATATTTTTGCGCTGTGTATCGCGCTAAGGAATTAAGCACAATACGTGTGATACTGACTAAACGTACGCAAACACACCACTAGCTATAAAACACGTTTCTATTAAGTATTCATCGATACCGATAATTACTATGAGATAACGAGTGTGAATGAACATTACACACATACGTGTTGCCGCACTAACTCACACGCTAAAACGTCTCAGTGACAGCTTTTCTTGTGTCATTTGCAATCGAATGATGCATGTATCGGGTATTTTTGTATCACTTGCAATCGAATGATGCATGTGTCTGGTATTTTTGTTGTTGACATATCATAAATTTAAATATGACATACTTCTGATATTTAGCATTTATACAAACATACATACATATCTTCACGCCAGGTCCCTTACGGGATAGGCAGAGAGCACGGAGTGTCAAATATCCCTATCCTTACATTTAGCTTTTACGAC
>DWEE01000216.1:0-19787 GCA_018245755.1 Parelbella macleannani | reverse complement strand
TCATTAAATTCAATATTCATATCAAATAGTCTATTTAGCTCGTAACATACCGTTTATAGATTGTACTTTGGACATGGACTATTGGACATGTCATGTTTTGATTTTAATAGTCCGCGTCTTGTTAATACACTCTGACGGTTAACAATAACAAAATGACCTGCTCTGTAGTGTTATTTGTTATATATTATTGTTCATCGGAAGACAATATAGATATGGTCCTCGAACACCCTTCGAAGACTGAATGTGACTTTAGATAAATATAGCTGTTCGAACTAAAACATATCGCACATTATAACACGTGATGTCGGACTGCTTTGTAAACCGATTGATGTCACATTGAGTCTAATAACCGCGTTAAGTCATTTGTGTACGCCGCCCTTGAGAGGTCGTCAAATAATTCCGTACATGGCGTGTGTGGATAGGGAATTCTTCCATAGGCAGTGATGAACATAGAGAAGCTCGTTAAGTCTATAAGGATAGAAAGGTTTAACAGTCAGTGCTCTCTGCCTGGCATGACGACATAATAATAAAACGATGTTTAAAGGTGCGCAACTTGAGTGCTTTTTTTTAAACTTTAATTGGACTACAATAACTGCAACTCGCGCAGCTTTGAACTCATGAAACTAAATTATTCATGTTGTCGTAAAATCGTTATATAATCGGTTTAATAGAAAAAGAGAATGTTGTTGAATTATAGTTGCGTGTCAACCTTAACGTTTTTAACGCTAATAAGATTTTTCAGCTTGTGTTTATGTTACCAGCGGGACATCCATTTAACACGGTTATATATTTCTAACAATTTGCACTCAGAATATTACCCAATTAGACGTTTTCTTTAGTCAAATTAGGGCTCTGCACGTTTTTCTTATTAAAAGCTTATAATGTCGCGGGCATATCATATTTCTAAAAATGGTAGAATCAAATATGTACACGTGTTCAAAATCAATTATTATTTAATCTAACTCACTTATTTGTATGTAGCGTCTTTCTACCGAAATGTCGGTAGAAAAACAATCATATTTACGTCGTTAGTCAAACTGATACTATTCCAATTTAAAAAAAACCCTGTGTCCCTTGCAAGTGGTGTATAATCTTATTCTGTAAAGTGATAATTATTGTAGTAAACAATGACAAGATATATTTATAAATGTACTTTATATATTAGACTTTATAATAAAATATGGCTATGCACAAATATGTATAATGTATATACAATGTAATACAACCAAATAAAGAAAAAAGTATTATTGAATAGATCTATAGACTAAGTTATTGTTAGTTAGCAAATTTTTATTTTGTGATTGACATACACATAAATCCAATAGATGGAAGATACACTAATATTAGAATATCATAAGAAAAGTTCCATATCACATGAACCTCTTCTCATACTTGTCATTTATCGGTGCAAAGATAATATTCTGGACATTCAAAGGATATGCCGCCCGTTTATGTGTGCTAAAATGTAATGCAACCTGTAATTATTAGTCCAGAGTTAAATGGAGGATGATATAATGTTGTATCAAAATTAGGAGACATCTGGAACAAAATAATAGTATTTATTATCATCTTGCGATCACAAAAAGCATCATTCCGCAACAAATCTGCAAAACGAGTATTATGTATAGAAATTTTTCGACAGGTTTAGTGGAATGATAGAAGTGGGTGACGTTTGTTAACAGCTAATTCACCGGAAGAAAAATGGTGACGGCGTATGCCATTTCAAGCACAAAATATATATAGGTGTTCGTTAAATTAATAGATAGATGATAATAAATATTGAAATGCTTATTAGGGCGTAGAGGGCGTATCTTCCTTCTTTTGGTGTCATTCTAAGATTGTGTTATTATAAGTTAGAGAATCATTATTTTGTAATTAATATGACTATTCTGTTAGGTGATTTGTTTTATTTATACCTGATACTATTTTTCCAATATTTGATTGTGGCGATATAAATTTTGCAATTGTAAAAAAAGTATGAATAATTGTGTAATAATAGTTATACGTTTAAGGACATGTAATTGGACGTATGACGTTTGTAAGCTATTTTCTATGAGATTTTGTAATGGATGTTATGTACGGCTACGCCATATTATATTGATTGGATTAATCGTAATAAATAAATGACTGTATAAACTGTTTTTGTGTATGGCTGCCATTTTATTGTCCCACAAACGTGAGAACTATATTTTTTTCGTATGAGACAAGGTTTGCACACTAAAAATTGCACATTTAAGCTCTTGGCGTGCAGAGGATATCCCTTAGATAATATCTTACAACAGATCCCCGAGACTGCGTTTTAGAATATCTGTATGAATTTCCTAATTCCTGTTGATAAAGTCCGAATTATAACTTCACTAATAACATCTGTAGAACAATTATAGAACAAGATGTCGTTTTATTTACTTTTTCAGTTTTGTTTACTATATATAGTGAGCATCTTAGTGGCTAGAACCAGTATTAGCGAATTGAACCTGCGCAGTGATGTATAAGAATGACGTAAATTATATACGTTATGACAATAATGGTATAAAATACTGAAACGTCACTCTGGATAACGATACAGTTAATACACGAGTATCTAGAGGAATAATTCAAAACAACTGACTCATAATACATAATAATATATTGATTGACAATGGATGTAGGGCAATTTTCAATACTCCCGATTTATTACAACCCTGCTGGTCTAAGACGTTTGTATAATTATTAGAATAGATTGTGTACTGACAACGCTGATTGCCGCCTTTTTAAACATTAAAGTTGATAATAATAAAAGGTTTGTAGCGCCATCTATAAAAAAATATGTATATTGGGAACAGATGGCGCTGTAACTAATGAGTATATATACAACTTGTCTACATGACTCTATAGATGTCACTACGGTAGTTTTTATGCATTAATTTTTGGTCCGATCGTGTTCTTTAATCGTAAGTATTGCATAATGTAGTAGATTATTTTGCTTTTATATAACTATAATGTTAACTTTTTATGTTATTACTTCTGTTTCTTTTTTTTGTGTATTACTCTATTGTGAACAGTGAATAAAGGTTGTTATTATTATTATTATTATATTAGCTGCTGTTTGATTAGTAATATGATTACATTCTTTTAAAACTTTGTAGCCCTTAAACAACTTACCGAATTTAATTTATGAGTAAGTCCTTCCTTGGTCAGGTTAATTTGGCAGAACAGTACTTCTTGTCATATCTCTGTTTATCATTACTATTTTTTTTCAATAAAAATATACTTATATGTTAATGGCATACAATGTCACAGGTCTAACTAGATAAAGCCATAGAAAATTGTTCTCTCATGTTTGGTTCAAAAATGTACCAGTTACTTTTACACAATTTACTTTTGCACAATATTAGTAAGGCCGGTAACTACAGTGCAAGGACTGTTAAAACCCGTATTAAAAATTGTTGCAGTACTAGAGTTCCCGCAAATTTTGAACAGCCAGCCCTGCAGCTCTCTTGTCTTAATTTTTTTTTAATGGTACTTAGGACTTATTGGCAATTGTTAAAATGTTATCTTTGTAAAATATTTTCAAATCATTAAAAAGATGAACGGATCATTAATTCAGAGGGGAACGGGGATAAATTAAGATGACAACTTTGTTTTCATATTGCATCATGCATTTTATTTTCCATTTTCTTTTATACAACATTAATAATACTTTCACATAGAAATCAAATATACAAACAAAATATCGAATTCGTTATCAGAAATACACAAATTTTTTAACATAAAGATGAATTCCGACTACCCTTTTTAAACTCTTATTTTTACACTAGCAACACATTTTTATAATAAAAATATCGCAATGCTGTGTAAACCATTACCATTACAAATATTATTGCCAATCTATTTTCTATTCAACCTAATGAAATAAATACACTGAAAACAATCATAATTTTAAATCACTTTCCATAATTCATTAACATAACACCACATAGAACATATTTACAGACCAAAGGTATATTTATCTAAGCCTAAAAATAAACGCAAACATAGTGATAATATATGTCATATAGTTAAACTAATTAAGTACAAACATGATTTGGTGGTCAAATGCATAGATTCCCTACAAAATAGATACTGTTGTATAGACGCTTAACAAAAGCCTATTATGATTTATTGCATGTTTCTTATCACATTTACATTTTTTTAAAAAGAATATGAAACAATCGGTAGCTAAACATCTGAAGAGTTGACAAATTAGAATGTCATGTAAGTTTCTTGGGAGCAAATTATATGCTTATGATAAACAATAAAAAGCAGGCGGTATATTTTTGATTACTTGGCTGTATATACAAATTATGCTCCTCTTAAGGTGATGTGCTTAAATGTGGATCAAAAATTGTGAATAAAAATGTCCCGATTGATTTGCTCCCAAACGTTTACGCAAAGTTTATCCTTATTTTTTATAAATTTAGACGCAAATATTCGCAAATGTTTTATTAAAACAACTTTTAACAGAGACAGACCGATTTAAATACAGAACGATGTAAACGTTAAAATGACGTTTTGACAGAATATGTCGCTAGTGTGCAAACAATACGTGCCTTTTTTTTATGATAAGAATAATCGGACTAGATGAGCTCATTACTTAAAATTTTGAAAACATAAATTATTTCATTACCCAGAAAGATTCTATCTATGTATTTATAAAAAAAAATAATAAATGAGACAAATTGTCAGTAGTCATGGATAGAGCTAAGCAGCTGTTTCAGCCACTTGTAAAACCTACGGTAATCTACGAAATACAAAATAATACTTTGAAATATACAAGAGACTTACAAAATATAGAGAATACCTATAAACTTTGGTACTTATTTAAATCTATGTACAGAAATATTCCATATATTCTTAATGCAGCTGCCAATGCATTAGATATGACCGCAGTTCCTATTGCTTAACTTTTCATTTATTTACAGTCATTATATAATATTATGCGATACTTTGCAATGCGATTTTTGGTACATTAATGAGTAAATAAATACTTATATAAATAAACTACCGAAATAAAGATGTCAGAACAGAATATATAACGGCCATTTTCGTGTAAATGACAACAGATCTTGGAAAATTTAGTAAAGCTCCAACCGGTTTTAAACACTTTCGCATTCAAAACCTTTATTTCGGCAGCAATTATTCATAATATGATAATATTATAACTGCTTGGTACATTCAGTCGCTAATAAATATGAGACATTGAAGTGCCGACATGATCAAACAACGAATGTTCGAAACTCTGTATAACTTTAACAATAATCTATTAATAAGGGAAAGATGGAGTATATACGGTTGTGATCAACTTTCGAGCATATGTGTATTTCCTAGCGTAGCAGCTTTTACAACTGCGATAAATAAAATATAGTTTAAATGCAGAAAAATCTATTACAAGTCCTTACGTAAATGTTCAAAGCGTAAAAATTTATCGCATTTAATAATTTTAGGTTAGACCATAGACTAAATACTTCAAGGTTTTTACTAAATATTACAAGATATTAGAAAATTAAACACGATGGAAAACTGAAAACACAATATTAGAATGTAAACTGAAGATGTAGACAAAATTGTGATAATTGTGCCATCTCTTGATCCTAGACAACAAAAGGTCAATTTGATCAAAAAGGAATTGATTTCAAACTAAATCCTTTATTAGAAGAACATGGAAGATGGATATAAAAATTGCACAATTTTGGAAAAGTTTTGATCATGTAGGCACTTTAATATTTAATACTAATGTAAACTTAACCTAACACTTATTAGCACCGACAATCTGAAAATGTCGACTGTCGCCACACAAAGCCGAGGTGGGTAAACAATAACATCAGCTACTCAGTAGTCGTTCTATAATATTACATCATTACTCCAGGTCTTAAAGGTAAACAGAGAGCACCGAGCGCCAAATAGCTATATCCTTATAACTGACCTGACGCACTTTTTCTACATTCATCATTTAACAAATCTCTCTTTCTATTCGTCATTCAATGCTATCATTATACCTTAAAAAACCTATAGAACAAATGCTTCCTGCCTTATTTGTTACTACAAAGCTTTATGAGTACTTTCATAAAGCCATAAAAGAAAATTTCAATCAATGAGTATTTACACATATCTTAGTATAAAGCTGTTGTTCAATCCTAGTGATGGAATCACTATTGATATTTGTACATTAACATCAGTGAAGGGATTTCTGCAAGTGATTTTGAGAATTACAGGTTTATGACTATCACATTCTTCGAATGGCACAAAAATATCAAAATTAGCATTAACTTCTTTATGTGTATTTTTGTAATCCAGTGATTTTTTCGTTTCGTTTTCTATCATGGAAATTATCGTGGATTAACAAATAATTGATTCTTATTTCCAAACTATTGAACCGTCATTTGATAGATACTTTTGTACTCTCCCAATTTACAATTTTTTTCCGATTTTCGACTTTCTAAATTTTTTCCCTAAATATCGTTACATTACTACTACGTCAAAGTTGTAACTTTCAAATCGATTCGGCGAAAAGTTAGAATCACCTCACCTTCAAGAGTTAGTGATCTTTTGCTGTCTGTCGCAGATCTCGTAATGACTCCATGATTAGAACTTCAGACACAAATTTTTGAAGTCTTAACTTGGGAATTTTGCTATTTGATGAAAGGGAACTCACTGTCGCTCTCATCCCCAGATCCATCGTAGCTGGAGGGCGGGGTGTCTAGCTGGGGTAATCCAAGGTCCAGATACTCTTGGTTGACGGTAACCGTGAGTATTTTGTCCAAGTCTTCGACCAGCTCCGTGAACGACGGCCGGTCACCGGGAGAAAACGACCAACACTCTCGCATCAGCATATAACTGTAAAAATAAAATTATATTAAATTGTATATAAATATAGACATCACTATTAAAAAAAAATTCAAATACATAGAATATGTACATAGATTGTTTTATTACTCAAATTCAATTAAATCAACCCATCAATTTGGTGCAAGGTAGCGCAAGCACCATCAGTTCCAACTTTGAGGTGAAAAATATAAGCCTCATTTATGACATCACTCAGATACTCGTATTTGTAGAATTGCTGTCATCAAAAGGCCTATGTGAGGTTACTACAGCTTCCTAATCATCATCACGAACAACCCCTTTATAGTTTCCCTGTTGGACACAAGTGTCTTCTCAGCATGAGAAGGATTAGGTCCTTTATCTGAAACGCTGGCCAATTGCTGGTAGCTTACTTGATTGTCAAAACTACATGACAGTAGAAAGTTACATATGTGTAGATAATCGCGCTTACATCTCCAGGCTGCAGCAGGGCGGCTTCTCCATCCGGTGGCCGGCGCTGAGGTGCTGGTACATGTACTGGCCCGGCACCGTGGGGTAGGGCGTGCCGCCCAGCGTCATGATCTCCCACAGCAACACGCCGAAGGACCACCTGGATACAAAAGAAATGGTTACGAAATTTTGCAATTTTTAGTTAAGTTGTTATCAATGTCAAAATCAAAATTAATTTTAAACAAATTATTCCATTTATAGATTGACGCAACAAATAGAAGGGAATGAAAATTACATTACACCTGAATTGATCGAAACTTGCATAATTTTAAAATAAATACCATATACAAGACATTTTGAAATAAAAAAACTTATAATACATTTTCATCCACCATCAGCCATAATTTTTCAGGCATCCATGTTTTCTAACTTTTTTCTTTCCATATATACATTTTCTGGTTTGGAATGATTATTTATTTGTTTATGTAATTGCTAAAATATTAGTGTGGCTCCTCACACGTCGGTCTGCGTGGTGAACACCTTGTGGTAGAGCGACTCGGGCGCCATCCACCGCACGGGCAGCCGGCCCTCGGTCTTCTTGCGGTAGTAGTCGTTGCTGTGCACGTCCTTCGCGAGCCCGAAGTCCGCGATCTTCAGCACGCAGTCGTCCGACACCAGCACGTTGCGGGCGGCCAGGTCGCGGTGGATGCACTGTAACAACGAAACATTATTGAACCGATTGGCGATTGATTTACAAATTAAACTAACAAAACATCTTCAGCTATCAACAGAGTCGCGGTTCATACACTGGTATATGGCAAATGCATTATTGAAACAGTTGGAACTGACTTACAAATTACACTAATAGGTCGTCAGTTTTTAGTAGAAAATAAGAAATTTAAAAAAATGATCAAATTAAGAAAATACGGGTAGAAATGCTTCAGCTTGAACTAAGTAAAACGTCAATTTGTTTACGAAACTCACGATTTAAACTTAATGTCTTTTAAGATGGTCACGTATGAGTAAACGCTTTATTGGGTATTTAAAGTGTTGTGGCGAGAACTAAAGTATGCTTTACATTCAGAGCTGTAGATATAAAAAAGACTAATGAAAGTATGGGACACTTCACTGAATATACTTAACACAGCTATAATGACGAACAAAAGTCCACGTCTTCTTATGAATGAGACTCACCCTTCTAGATGCTAAATATTCCATGCCCCTAGCGACTTGGTAGGAGAATGATACCAGATCCTTCTGTGTTAATGTTTTCTTCTCTTTTAAGTCTTCTGTTGGTGATTCATACCTGAAATATAATCCATGAAATATATAACAGCTATTTGAACATTTATTGGATCAAAACATGAAATATTGCATTAGGACTATGTCTAATATATGAATGAAATAGCTGACAATAGAATAGATGCAAATACAATGTTCTTCGACCTACGATTAGAAGTCTTATATCTATATTTGAAAATATTCTTGAATACACAAATATCTGAGATTTTGTGTTCATATTGAATATGAATTGAATATGAATTGTTCAAAATTACTTTTTCCTAAAGACTCACTTTCTTGCCAGAGACTCTTTTCTCTTCAATGGAAATTTTATTGACATATTTATAATAACACTGAAAAAATATGTATATGTATATGTTACCTATTGCCAGGTCTATGATTCCTAAGATATTCGCGCAAGTTGCCATTGGGCGCGTATTCGACTATGACGTAGAGCGGTCCATCTTGAGTGCAGCATCCCAGTAAGTTGATTATGTTCACGTGTTTGCCGATCATCTTCATCATTTCCATCTCTGACACTAGAGCCATCATCTCCGCGTCTGTGTGGCCCTCTGAATTAAAGTTGAAAAGATTTTGCTTTGATTAAAAATGTCAATACATGTGAAGAAAACTGAGAAATCGTAATTACATCTCCTTTTTAATGAATACCTCTACTAACATCTTAAAGATTTATTAATGGCGTAATTATTATTACATAATCAACATAATTTGAAATAATTAAAATTGTTGTAATCTTACTCAATTTACCTACCGTTATGTGAATTTATCTTAAGGTTGATACCACTTAAAGTACCACCAAATATAGTAAATACCTTTCAACATCTTAACAGCAACAACAGACTGGACTCCGGGTTTTAATATCCCAGTGCATTCAGCTTTGACGACCTTCCCGAACTCGCCTTCTCCCAAGATCTTGCCGATTGACAGTGACTCCCGTGGGACCTCCCAGTCGATATCCACCGGTAGCTCGTACTCCGACATCATCATGGAATCGCAAGTGTTACTTTGGACTTGTTGAAGTTTCTGCTTCTCTATCTTTACTACTGGCATCAACTGTAGGTGAAACAAATCAATAAAATTAATGGAGAAAATAAACATACAGTGTCAAAGTTACTTCAATTTCAGTTCGGAAGGGAATGATACATGGAAAAAACCTAAACTGTTGAGGCAAATACTATGTAACGCATCGTAATTTTGTAAGCTCGAACGACTCGCTCAAAATTTATTACAAAAACAATGTAATTAAGCAAAAACAATGAACATATTTTCAAAATACTTTTTCTACATTCAAGTTTCTAAATAAGATACTTCTGTTGTAAAGAAATTTACAAGATGAAATAAAATCATTATCCATAAAAGTCTAAAAATTACCAGTGCCTCCCCTGTTGTATTCGGCGACCCGTTCATCTGAGGTTTTTCAACTGTTACTTTCTTTGTCCAGTGAGTCACTATCACCGCCCTCGCCGTTTCTATCGCCAGCTCCTTCTTTATCTTCTCCCGCTTTAATTTTTTGAAAATCATCACCACTATTATCGCGGCCACGAAGAACATAGCGCCCAGCACTGCTGTTAGGATGTTGATGAACAGTGCATGCTTTCCGTGATCGAGCGGCGCCGAGTCTGGGAATGCTGCAAATATCACCATTTTTGATAAAAATTAGAAAAAAATGCCATATATCTTACTACGTAGGTACACGCTGCATCTATTCTAACTGTGTTATACAGGTACATATTTCTAAGCAAAATTTATTTATGTCATACTATAAACCGAAAGTGATATTTTTAACTGCTTATGCATGTTGTTACTATTGTTGAATGAGTTTGACAAACGGAAATGAATTTTAAAGTTAAATAATTAACTTTTAATGTTGTAAAGTTGTCACTCATCTCAATCTTTGAAGTCAACCGTTGCTACTTCGGTACGGGTGAGATGTTTGTTTAGGTACCTTATTTCTTCAGAGATGTACTTACATTCAACAACAGAAAGGTATCCTTTGGCGGTGGTATTGCCGAGAGAGTTCAGCGCAACACACACATACCACCCTTCATCTTCTTGTGTAACGTTGTACAGGGTGAGTGTTTCTGGTTTATCATCTGAATTCTCACTCTGGAATTATTAACATTTATTTTATATTCTCTATGTTTATAGAATTAATGATTGCACTTGTATATTACAATGAAATATTTATAAGTTCAAATAGCCAATACTGAAGCGGTCTAATATTATTGTCCTTACATGAATTCTGCCATACAGCCATTACAAGTTTTCGATTAGATCATGTGAGCAATTTACAAAATCTAAGCTTACATTAAAACGCTTTTATAAATTCTCCAAATATTTACTGTTTGGAGATTTTACAAGAAATAAAATACACACGTTCTACAGGCTTAAGACATGCATATAGCAGAGGTCACGATTCCTAATAGTATCATGCAACTGTATGTAATTCATATTTAACAAGAAAATTGTATAAACTTACAATCAAACATGCCCGACTACTAACATTTGAAAAACGCTACTATTAATGTAAATTCACAAAAGAACCAGATCTATTCGACGTAATAACTTTTGGGTTAGATAAATATCTTCGTGGTTATTTCACCAAAATTTCATGCAACTAGAGTCCATTTTTTATGCATTGTACATTCATTTGAACAGAACCCACATCCATGCGTTAGTACTCAACCCTCACCGGTATAATTTTCTGTTCATCTCTGTACACGATGGATTCTTTATTTGAAACTCCATTGTTGGTTTCATTGTAAATGTACTCGTCTTTGGTGAAATACATCCAAAACACATAAGGATGCATGTCTGATAGGAATTCGCAGCTAAACTTAGCTGTTTCACCAACCAACCTGGTCTGATTGATGGCGCCTTGCGTAAGAACCGGCTTTGCGTATAAACGCTCTATGAACAAATTTCGGAATGTTAGTCCCTTGACATCAACGTATGGGCGGTACTGGACGTTGAGGTTTTATTGTAATCTGTGATATCTTTACTGATACCAAGTAGATATGTGTAAAAGTGTTAATAATTGATGCGATATGTTGCGATTGTATCGGATAAGAGACAACATTTATAAACATACTATTCAGTGATGTGATATGTAGCAAGTGGAATATTAGAATGTGTAAAATTAAAAAATATGTGATATTTGACGATGGGATAATATCTAGTAAGTAAAATTGTGTAACGTTTAAAAATAAAAAAATGTCAGTTAAGATGCCATAATTGTAACCAAAGTTTGTTAAACACGAACTGCAGAAACCAATCACCTTGCATAGCTAACAAATACCTTCACCAGATTAAGACATTTTAGACACAATAGTAATTGAGACATCATTAGACGACATCAATATACAATAAAAATTAACATAGGACAAAAAGACTGAAATAATTGTTATTAGATATCATCATCTTAAATCTTCCAAAGTATAGTCTTTTGCTTACATCTTGAAAAGAAGCAATTATAAAGCAGAGACTAATAAGAGAGATAGAATGTACTTATATGAGATTCAAAATCAAAGCGTAATGTAAATTTCCAACATTTTAACGCCAACCAAACAACGCCAACTCAATTCTCCTACAGTTTTGAAATTCGCAAGCCAATTCCAAATTAAAACTTTTCAAGATGTATCATCTTTCCGCAGGATTCCCATAACCAAGTCCACGTTAACTGAACTTATAAATCCACCACCTGAATCAAAATTCTAGACCTCTATACGTTTCCCAGCTGGTATTGGAGCATCGCTTGGTCCAACGTCAACGTCTCTCAATGAATAATTCATTGACGGTCTGATCCAGTATAACCCAGGTTCCAAATCCGAGACTGGTGGACAAGATAGCTGTACCGTATCGTTGACCAGAACCGTTATGTTTCCGGGATAACCCTCCTTTATGTACGGTTTCGATGGATATCGTTCTAAAGCAATCGATTACATTTTTATCAATTTTTGTTTACCAGGTACTTATACTAATATAGTTCTTATGTACATGATAGTAATCTGCGTTTAATATTAAACCTAAGTAACTCCAAATCATAATGAGTCAATAGTATTAATAAAATCAATAATCAGTAATATTAATTATAAATTCACCTTGAACATGGAGCATATAAGTGTGATCGATGCATCCCAATTCATTGCAAATGAGGCAAGTATAATTTCCATTGTCAGCTTTTGTTAGTTCTTCGAGCGCTATCGACCATCTTCCATACGACGGTTGGAAATAAGATCTCGTTATAGGCGAAGCGTTGTTTTTGAACCATGTTATATTCGGCGTTGGATTACCTAAAAAAATCGGACACAGTGAACAAATTCTCAAATTATTTTTACACCTCCATATTTTAGATGTCTTATCAACGATTCCTCAGATTCATTTAGGATGATTTTCTTATATTTTCGTTGATATAAATAATCGATTTAAAAAAATCAAACCAGCAATTTTTAAGAATATAATTTATTGACCTCGACTGAAGCGCTAAAAATTAAGAAACTTTAAACTTTACCATTCGTATTCAAAGTAGGGAGGTGTAATTTTTATTTATAACATCTCTGTGCTAAAGCAAAATTGATACCTTCCACAGCGCATCTAAATCGAATAGAACTTCCTGCTGGCTTCATTTCCATATCAAACATCTTTGAAGGGTGCTTGAATCTTGGAGGGAATTTCGTGGTAGAGTTATCTACGTGACCATAATTCTGATGTTCTTTCTCGTTTTTGTCGTCGGGGTCTTCATCTTTACTGTCGTATTCCTTGAATTTGTTATTCCTTGAATATCTTTTCATGTCGCTTGTATTATTTTCCTCGATCGTATTGTTATCCACTAGCGGTGCTGCTTGGTGTTGCGATAATGTTTCTGGAATTGATATTTGTGCATCCGCATCTAACTGGTATTCTGAAAGTGTAATCGCAAACATTAAATTAGGTCTATAATCACAAAATTAACGATAATTATGCATGATAAAGAGAAAAATAATTTAAATAAAAAGTTGAGATTAAGACTATTATTAGATCACCCAATACTAAGAAGAAAAAAATCGATGATAAACTCACTTTGAACGTCAAGTGTGTACGTATGCTCGATGCATCCTAGTTCATTGCAAACGACGCAGGTGTAATTTCCACTATCAGCTTTTGTTAGTTCGTCGAGCGCTATCGACCATCTTGCATAAAACGGTTGGAAAATGTTCCTCGATATAGGTGTTCCATTATTTTTGAACCACGTTATGTTCGGCGTTGGATTCCCTGCGAAAGTTTACGAGATAATAAAACGGTATTTCTACACGCTATTTCTGTTCCTGACTGACGGTTAGAGGAGGCTATTTTCGGTGACACGCCGAGGTGAAAAAATTGTTTGTTTACCCGCATTTAAAAACGGGTTACGGTCATTGCTTTGCACAAGATGCATTTTTGGTCATTTACGTCTTATTCAGTATTTTATATGTTTCGCATATGCGTCACTATAAGATTTATCACAATTTTTGTACTGACATCATATGGCCCCATTTAGTTATATTGTACTGAAATGCAGGAATTTAAGCTATTAAATATTAATGTAATGATCCCTGTTAAAGAAGTTTATTTGAATAGGTAATGTAATTGTAAGTGAGAATTTAATAAGTCTCACCTTCAGCAGCGCATTTCAGCCGAACTGAACTTCCAACTGTCCTTATTTCCTCGTGAATCATTTTTAAAGGATGTCTGAATTTTGGAGCATATTTTGTCGTATTGTTATCTAAGTGACCATAATTTCGACGTTCTTTTTCATTTTTATCATCAAGATCTTCATCTTTATTGTCATACTCTTTGAATTTATTATTTCTCGCGTATCTCCTGCCACTAGTCTGGTAGTGTTCTTCTCTTCCTTCACTACCCGCCAGCGGTGCAGTTTGATGTTGTGATAGTAATTCTTGAGTCGAATTTGGTACATCTGCATCTGATTGATATTCTGTAAATATTATTTGAATATTATTAGCCGTTATCAATGGTTTTTTTATATCAAGCGTAAGACAGACGGACTAACTAATAGCTCTCTTTTTTAAATAAAAAATTTAAGACACATAGAGACTTGAATTAGAAATTATTCTTGAACCCCAGAACATTATAGAAAATGACTATGATAAAATATGTATAGTTTGCATATTGCGAACACAGACTAGCAAGCGCGAGTATGTCAATAAAATCCTTACTACAATTACATTCATATACCATGTCAATACGAAAATAACATCTGTTTTCGTAATATTAAGCCTGATGCACTACTCTCTACATTTACGTTGCAATCCGAGGATTTAACGTTTTGTTTTCACATCTGGCTGCTAATATAAAGATGTCAATTAAATGTGACACGAAAATAACTGGGAATTCTTCCAGGCGGAGCGAAGTATGTTTAATAAGAGGCTATTTTTTTACATTTTAACTTTATGTAGTACGAAGGGATTAACTTCCCATAAGACGAACGTCTGAGTACTCCTGCATAAAGTATTAACTTTTTTATACTTACAATCATATGAAAGTTTAGTTTGTACAAATTAATTCTTCGTCCGTGCAAATATGTTATAGCGCAATTAATAGCTAACAATAGGTTATATTTAAGTTACTATGTACTTATATTTAGTTATAATTAGGTGACTTTTAGGTAGCTATAGTTAGGTTTTTTTTTATATTTACGCTTTGTTCGTACCTATCTATGAAAAAGGTAAATCTACTAACATTAAAACATCCTTATCTTTATTTATTCCATATTAATAATACTTCTGAAGAATCATGGTGATTTGTATGTTTTACCTTCTATGCTATCGACTATGAATTGCAATTTGTGTTTGATTGTAATCTTGAATTCTCTTCCCTTATCTTCTCCGTACTGACAAGAGTATACACCAGCATCTTTCGCTTGGAAACCTTTTATTCTCAACCTGTAATAATAAAGTAAAATTTAAATTACACCGAGTACGTAACAAATGTGACTTTGTTATACTCATTTTTGATATATATCAGATACTTTTCCACTTGTAATGCGAAATAAAATATGACAAAAATAAATTCGAAGGTCTGATAAATTGTTGAACAGAAGCGCAATAATTTAGTTTGAAAACTAGCGACGATGGTGCAACAACAGTTTTATATCCAACACCAGACAAATGAAAACTAATGATCGAATATATTCTACATATATGATCCGCTTGAACTGATGCGAATTTCTTGGGCATAATCCAAACACAGCTCTCCAACAACATTAAATGATATAATAAGAAACACGTGAATTTCATTCCATTAAAATATTGTAAGCGGTAAATTAGATCAATATTCGGTCTCATAATCCAATTTCAATATACGCGTGTGATTAATGATGAATATTTTGATCGACAGTTTGTTTTGATATGCCACGAATAGAATCGCATTCTGTATGGTCGTTGCATTATGAATTATTGTGTTTTCAACATCTCCGAATAGAACTACGTAAATATTGATGCAAGCTCTTGTCGGAATGAGAGTTTGTTGCTGGTTTTCTAAGTATTGTGGACGCTGCTGCGATCGGCCTGCGTATTTGTAAAATACTGTCGCGATTTGAAAGTGAAAATAATGTAGCATTAGCTATAAATTAGCGTCTTTAGCGATTTAATACTTCGAAAAAACAGACGTTTAAACGTCGAGGATGCATAAATCTCTCTGTCCGTATTTCCGTCGATGATATTGAAGATATTTTTATAAAACAATAAGCTCGAAGACGATGAAAACATAATATTTTTATGAAATGAGGTAGAAATATTATATAGGTAACATCGTATCTCATCACGAACGTATGTATTTTTTAAAATATTGAATAATGTATAAATCATCTCAACTATTTCAACGAAATTTTAAATCAGAATATTTTAAATGAAAATAAACATAATTATATGTAATTTACATATCGTACGTGATCATCTTAATTACCATTGCCTTTGCTGTGAAACCCGGTTCTTCGCTAAGGTATCCAGCGGTTTGTCGTTCAAAAACCATCGAATAATCTGAGCCTGGTTCCTCGGTTTCGAACCACACGTTAGTCGCAAACGATCATTCGTCGCCGCTTCTATCACTGTGAAGGTGTCATCTGTAACGAAGGAAGTTTAGGTTACCAGATTGCTAAATGTCCCTCAAGATAAATTTTTCAACGAAATTGAAAATTACAGACCAGCAATTTGAAGCCAAAAATTGCTTGTGCTGCTGATAAATACCTCCTACCAACAGGAATAGGTCTATAAGACTATACTAAATGTTGGACAAATATTGATGGGTCAAAAAGAAACATCTAAAATCATAGCGTTTTGGTATGGTGCTTTGCAATTTCTTATAAACAATATGTAACATGACGCTAATATATGACATAACGTTATAGATGACGATCGATGCGATACATTTATTTAAACGGGTAATTAAAATGCATATTATCCATATAGTGTAATAAATAATTTTCATGCAAGTTATACGTCCGCGTATTCATAGTCTAATTACAATACAATTGTTGCAAACTAATAAAAAAACTAATATTAGAAATCTTTGGACGGGAAATAGAAACTAATATTGGAAATGATTCTCCCGTTACCTGTACTTTATCCTTTCTAACCGTGTACCCTAACGCGTTGTAACATCCCAGAATAGCGTCCGCCGTACACCTGAACGTAATAAATTCGCTCTAAATATATTATTTCAACGCCACCATTGCGAGATATTGCTCTGGAGTACTTTTCTTTACGGACATTGTTTACACTGTTTCCAATATATTGGTAGTTCCAAGGAATAAAGTTGACTCAGCGGTATTTAAGACCCGTGTTGGCCTCAACCATTCACATTCTAAGGGAAGACTTCGTCCAACGGTGGAATAATAAAAGAGTTGACGATGATGATGGTGACAAGCAACGGAACTTTTACTGACTTTATATATGTCATCCAGTTTAATGCCCTTTATAGAACAGTTGTTATACAGTAGACTGTCTTTGTCACTTATTTCATTACAGATATTGTTCATACTCCTGCACCAAAATCAATCATGAAAATCAATCGTGCAATTGCACAGCTTAAAATCTGTGCTTCTGACGTACTTGTTATTTTAACAAAAGAGGGACTTTTAACTACTTTTGAAATAGACGCCGTTCCGTATTTTCTTTGTTTCGAATAAATCTTACCATTAGGTCTCAAAAAGGTACCCCGAAACCCAAATAAAGTCATACCATTGGAAAAGAACGAAAAAACTGAAGACCGTAAAAATCAATTGCCTAAGACGTGCTGCACATGCGGTTTTGAGTACTAAAAATACTGGAATTATGATCTCAAATTATTATGTTTACCCTCCTGACTTAGTATCGGTTATTTTTGCCAGAGGTTTAATGTTTTGTCCTACTTTCACGGAATGCAATGTAATAATGAGAGAAAGAGATCAAAATACAACAAATGTCCACGTTGTAACGTTTATTGGAGTAATTTTTAGTTTCATGGTTTGTAATGGAGATTTTATGGAGCCTATACCTTAAGAAAACCAACTATATATAGGTACATAACATTTGTAGTTTCAAGTCTATTAATAAGAATATAAATGAGAAGTGACAAAGCTTTTATAAAATTTAAGAAAAAATATGTGCAACAAAATATAAGAATGAACAATTAATAGATTAAATACATTCTAACGGATAAATAGGTAAAACATTGAAACTGAATAAATCGGTTAATAATAGATAGATAATTGATAAAAAAATAAACACATTCTAACCGATAAATAAGACATTAAAAAGTAAATACAATGTACGTAACATCACGCCTGTAATCCCCGAAGGGGTAGGCAGAGAAGTGTAATACACTCCCACGTTTCACCAGTTACGTTTAAGTCCCATGGAATAGGTGGTGAGCCTATTACCATACACCGGGCACAATTCCAGACTCCGAGTCACTACTAGAAATTCTTAATTAGAAAAATCCAACAGCACCCGACCCGGGAATTGAACCCAGGACCTCCCGATCGGCAGTCGCGCTTGCAACCGCTCGACCAACGAGGCAGTCAACAAGAAAAACATTCTAATAATATAGGTGAATGTTACTACATTCATTACTGTGAGCGTTACCAATTATCAGCAAAAGATAATCAAACGGCCGAAGAGATGAACAACGAATCTTATTTTGCGCTTTATTTAAATAGTTCATTATTCAGTCAAAGCTGAAGTTTCGCTTTCATGATGTATGATAATATGAATAGCCTAACACTACAATTACAGTTTTAGATGTAATGTTGTTGAGATTGGATGTTGATAATGTTACCATTTTAGGGTATAGGTTTGTAGTTACATATCATTCCATCGGCATATTACAATATCTACACTTACCACAAAATGCTAAGAACAGGCGTTAACATGATCTGCCCGTATAGATGTATATACATGACTCTTCTCTTAAAATGAGAAGGGTTAAGAGCCCAATTTGCCACATTGGTAAAATGAATTAGCAGATTTCACACCCCTTAGACGAGATTATGGATAAAACTCCAAGGTGTGCAGGTTCGCTCACGCTGGTTTTCGTCGCTGTAACCCTATAACACGGTTCTTTAATGTTAAGTAACGTTTTACAGGCATGTTGGTGTGTCCTGCCATGGTGTCGATATTCAGCGTTGGACTGATAGCCGTGGAACGTTACATCTGCATCCTCCACGGAATGTATTACCAACGTTGGTGCAACACCACCAAAACAAGAATCAGCATTGTTTTAATATGGATAATCAGTAAGGGTGATACTTTCAGTTTCAGTTATCTTAATCATAATAATAATAATTTTTTGGTTACCCTTTAAGGAGCCTGGGGTGACTATTAAGATACATTGCAGTATACTTAATGTTAAAAAATTGGATTCTTAGAATACTAATTATAGAGGGAAGGGATTGTAAGGGAAGGGAAGGCTTATTGTCCAGGAATGGAATGAAACAGGCCGATAATGCCGTCAATTAGATACGCAAAGACCCTAAACCCTCAGAGCGTTTTCCGCCTAATTTATAAATTATTTAAAACCTAGTTCCGATTTTTTGTTCAAAATAAACTTCAACCTTAAAAATTATTTACAGAACAAAATGTGCATGGAATAGATTTGTATTTAATAGTAGATACACTTATAGTTCGTTGATTTTATTCTTGTTATTATTATTCGGGTAGTACTTTGATTGATTGAAATCGGGTTTGATAAATTGGTTATTT
>DWEE01000215.1:0-19803 GCA_018245755.1 Parelbella macleannani | reverse complement strand
GTACGAGAATGACTTGACAGTTCATTGTGTTTATGGTATGTGGCCGATATTTTACATTCATAATATCCATAGACAACACTTCAAATTTGTAAAGAAATAAAGCCAACGCTAAGTTACTTTTTATGACATTTGCACTATTTAATTACTAATTATGTATACGAATTAAAAGATAGTGTAATAATTTTATCTTAATTTGTTGAAGATACTAAAAAAAGAAGAAGCAAAAAAGATGGTCTCAAGCAACTAATATACCTACTGTTTCAATTTATAATAAACGTAATTTACAAAATATATTTTGAGTATTTGTGGAAGGTTAACATAAATTTTGTTGATACATATCATAAATATTTTGAATAGCAGTGATTATTACTTTTAGATTTATGACTTCTAAATGTAATACTTAATAAAGATATTCCAGTTAAATTTATTGGCCTATATTCAGAGAGAAAAAATAATATACATAACTTTAGCTTTCTTAAATATGCAATATTTTCCTCATTGTCATTATTAAAACTACAAAGGCCTATTAAGGCTGACATAATATATTATTATATGTATATGGTTTAATACGACTTCCATTTAGAAATAATTGTAATATTTAGTTTGCTCCCATTTATACAAATGGAAACAATATTGTACAAACATTACAATAAATATAGCAACACTTTACTTTAGCCTATTGTTAATTTGATAATCTTTTTAAATTATCTAACATAAGATAAAGTACCTACAGGATGAATCTACATCTCCCTAGTTAGAACGTGGAAAGGGAAGGAACAGGATTGCTTAGTAGTTGGATTGGTGAGATTAAAGTCCCCAAACGAATTAAAAGAGCCTTTGAAACCGCTCGTTGTGGTGAAGCACGAGAAACGACAGAAATTATTTAAATCAACCCACAAACTTTTCACTAACTAAACCTTTCTAACGAAGTTGTTTAGTATCGCTTTAATAGATTGGCCAGTTGACATTTGTGACGAAAATAGATATGAATACTAAATGAACCTCCATAATTTGAACTGTTATGGGGATAGTTATCATACCTTTCCAGTTCGTATGTTGTAGTTTTACATACATAGTGAAACTACAACCAGCCACTACGCCTATCCCTAAATGAATTTGTATGAAACTTTCAGTATAATTATCGGTGCTTTTGGTATCGAGCGCTGATGCAGTTTAATCCTTAAGACTTATGATCATTGTGATTTCAGCTCTCAGGCGACCACTTGCAGTTTTAGACATCTCCACAAGAGACAATCTTCTGTTTCTTGCGTCGAAATTCGTCGGTAACCGTCGGAGTACCCATTCGTCTATAAATTAATACTCGGTGCTATAACTTAACCATAGATTATTACGTGTTGAACATCAACATTATAAAAGTAAGCTATTAATGTTTAATTTAATTTAATACATCTCTTCCATAACTATATATGTACCTACCTAATATTAAACACACATTTCAGCTTTCACACACCCACTCTTTATTTAAAACATTAAATATCATCATCATCATCAGCCTATCTCAGTCCACTGCTGGACATAGGCCTCCCCCAATGAGCGCCATCCCCTCTATGGAAAAACATTAACTATGCCAAATCACAATTCTCCGTCCATGCGATATTTTTAAAACGAATGACAAAGATTCTTTTCACCTATTAATACATAGATCCGTGCCACTGCGGTATATACGATATTTCACGTAATCCGGAACTCAAATTTCAAACCGTCTCATAATTCTTCCAGGAGATCATAAATATATCACTTTAAATGGCGTTTAATTACAGCTTGTTATTTCTTCGTCGCGGACTGCTGGAAACGCTGGTATTTTCCCATTTTGTACAAATTATACAACAAACGAATAAAACGGTTATGATTTTTTTATTGTTTATATGATTCATTCATTTATTGAACATGGGATGCAATAAATTTCACATGTATGGATTGATTGTCTATACGCCCCAGATTTCACTATTATCCTTCGATGTGTCAATAGTATTTCATATCGAGGTTAGAACCCTATTTTAAGCAACTTAAGCAAAAACTTGGCCAACTCTTTTTGACGGTTAACGGTTTTTTGAAAGTGAAACTTTTTTGGCTGCCCTATTTCTAGCTTGAACGATTGAATTATGAACGTATGGAAGTTTCTATCGCTATACTGTTAACATATGTATATTGAACTTTTAAAGAACATTTAAAAAATCAGTACAATTAATGTGATCGAGATATCTTAACGTTACCCCTTATATCATATATGTATATCTTGGTAAGTTTTTTAAACAATTTTCCTCAAAAATGGTGCAACTTACCCCGACTCAATTACGATAAAAAATATACATTAAAGTATCACATTATTATCAGCTGAGACTCTCTTTAATTATTATTCTGTCACGTAAATTGACGTGCCTGATTCTAATGATCGGTAACAAATTAATTTTATTCCGAAGTGGCATCTGATATTGGGTCTGTAGACCCTCCCTAATTCGATAGGTGATCTAGACGACCTTTAACAATTTCAGCCTCATTTGAAAGTTAATTTTCGTCCCACGAGCAAAAGATTGGGTATCTCAATTAGGTACCTATCCTAAAACATTCGTTCTGAAGTATATTTCATCAACCACCGTCTTTGACGATGAAAAAAACTTTTATCCCCGTCTCTTCCACGTACGTTTTTATAAGCCTAAAATGTGTAGAGTTAACAGATTCTAAAATTATTAATTGCAATATTTTGTGGACTGAATTAAATTAAATTCTTATCTAATTGGGAAAACATAAGTTTTCGCACTTTCCTTATATTAACCCACTTATATTGGCCATTTCGACGCATCCTAATCTTTTGCTCGTTTTTAATGGTCCACACGGAGGAGCACAGTGTCAAAAAGTTTTCGTGGTGTCACCCATTTCGAGACACTATTTTTAAAGTGGTATTTCTAAGCTTCGGATATATCTATTCATTCAGACATACCAATATATCCTACAATAAACATTTCGAGCTCTCGTAGGAAAGGCAGTTGCAAGAGAATCTCGTTACAGACCCGGAAATAAAAAGAGCAGGTTAGTTATATGTAATATCCACAATATGAAAAATATCGAATAAGATTAAGAAATATGCCAGGCATCTGGCGAAACGATATAACTCACACAGTTTCCTTAATAATGTTATACAATACTTAATTTAGTAAAATTTAAAAGAATTATGTCAGAAACGTTTAAGGAATAGAATATGTTCTTCAAAATGAACAATTTGAGGCGATAATACGGCACTCGTTTTACGTCGGCTATAAAACGAGAGGCGAGATGAAAAATCAAATATTATATATATTATAAAACCGGGGTTAACCTAGTTCCGTAATTCAACGTCCTACCCGGGAGCCATAGTTTAATATTGAAATTTTACTCAAACAATACAATTAGCATTGGCGAAACACAAATTTTTAATAATTAAATAGCATATTTGAATAAGAACCTAATCACGGATATAATGTAGTTTTGAACAGACGTAGTGTAGCAAGCTTTCCTTGTAATTATTTACAAGGATAGTATACCTATTGTTTTTCCATTAATACCCATATAAATTCTGTTTAGATTCTCTTAGAATCTTCTTGAATTAGTTACATTTTGGATTTCTAATAGCGAATTGTCATAAGAATATTCGTGCTTTAGAGGGCTTGTGAAGCATTTTCTAAAATCATCTTGGACAAGCCCTGTAGTTTTAGTTTTAGCTACTTCCTGTTTAACATTTTAACTTTTAACAGACGCCGATAGTTATATGTTATATCCGATGTCAAACTTAATCGATTTCATAGAACAATCTAGATATTCACGTCATAATCATCAGACGTCCATGGTCTAACTACCTCTAAGGTCAGGAAAATTGACAGGCAAGATAATATTCATGATATTTTGAGTACATACTACACATTTATAAATAAACACAGTAACGGAGTCAATGTTATTTATTAGGTGAAATGTGGGGGTGTATTACATCCCTCTGCCTACCCCTTCAGGGATTACAGGCGTGATATTAGGTTTACGTTTAAATCGACAGTTTCGATGTAGAACAGAATCAACATTTACTCAAGCGTGATCTGATTTATGGTCTACCCACATACATATATGTATATGCGCCTATTTAAATCAGTCGCAATGTGAGGGATGTTTCTCATGCGTATCACCCTGTTTGTATAAACTACATCTGCCCTAAGGTCATGGGGGCATTAATATTACAAGTCACCGATTACCATTACTTTTATAGAATGCCTCTAGTGCGGGGCGACAGTGTATTCAGTTGTAAAAAGAACTGAGAACGATATTTTCAAAAATAGAACAGGGTACATTAATTGAAAAAAATATTATTTCATCATTATAAACTGTCTCGTTCGTCGAGGGGATGCAAAGGGTGACTGCAGATGTCCTGGGTTCGGATCCTGTATCGGCAACTGTTGGATTTCTCTAACTTAGATGTTCTTGTAGAAGTTTCTAATAATGACTCGAAATCTGGATCTGTGCCCGGTGTTTGGTAACAAACTCACCGAGTATAATAATTCAGTAGTGGGACGTAAACGTAACTTATTAAACGTGGGAATGTTCTGCCCTCTTCTGCCTATCCCTCACAGGATTACAGACGCGCAGTCAAATTCCTACTTTGCGGACACCTTTATCTATGTGTATCGTATAGATACATAAATGCATAAACACCTAATTCAAAATTCGAAAAGCCAATCACAAAGTTATATCATCCCTTTACCAAGTTAAACAAGACAGCCAATTATAGGTTTACAAACTCTTCTCTTTACGGGACAATTATTGGAGAACTTAATGCAAATATTTTAAGAATGTTCGTTGATAACTGAACAGGAATAAATCTGGTTTTTCATGGGGCTATTTACTTTTTAAATGTAACATAAGAATAGGGGCAAGTGAAGTTAAACAGTCATTGCAGATAGCATCCTTATACGTCGTCAAACAGAAACCAAGTTTATGATGAGATCAGAGACAAACGACTTGCTACTTATGGAGACTAATATGAAGCAATTTGTGCTCCTATATATTACCATTAATCTAATATATCTTACCAAAACTTTCAGATCACAAAATGTCATACGACGCAGTGCTGGTTTACAGAAGAATTAGGAGAGGGGTTCCTCTGCAACCACATTTTAAAGTGACACGCTGGTCGTTAAGCTTCAAATTCTTCTGATATTGCAGCGGTTTGAACTGCTGATGCTCTCTTCTTTGAACCTAAGTCTATGGTTTTATTTGCTGTGGAACTTTAAACATATTACATATTATAATTTATTTCATGTTGCTTCGTTTATTTTTAACGTAATTGAAAAGGAAACTGGCTTTCTGGCAATTGTAGTAACAAACTGTAGACGATTTTCGGCTTTATTGCTCTCAGAAATAGGACCATAATGACTTTCACGATACAGTTTATGTACAGCAATAAGTATGACACTTTATTGTTATTGCGCAGGATAGGGCCACATTTAACCTTAGATACATCAAAATGTTTGATCTAACTTTAAGCTGTTTATGGCTAGGCTGACCAACGACTACTCGTGTTATTAAATGCATTGTCGGGCGCTGTTAGAATCTTCTAGAATTCCAATTAGTCCTAAATAAAATCGTAACTAACAATAGTAGTATCTTGGAACATCTCTTACAACTACAAAAGTATCCTAAAGCTTTTATAAAGTCTGTACTAATTTGGGAATCTTTAAATTCGTAAATAATTAATTTTTAGCAAGTATTTCTAAAAAAATATAGTAAAGTTTAACTGCCTCTACTATATGTACATCTATGTACATATGTATATATAATATAGTTGATTTTATTGATAATTATTTTTTGCTTTTTGCAATACATGGAAAAACATTAAAATACACATAACTGCAAGTTGTTACTCCAGATTCCGAAAAGATTATCTTCCGATTATCCAAATAGTATCTATACAACCGTTTCAATCTAACAATATTGGAAAAGATAAATATGTGGATTATAAGCCATAATATTATATATTATCATCGCTTAATATATATTGTTATTTACATTAAATAAATGAATATTATTTAACCACAGTCTGTCAAACTGTGGTGCAGTTTGTCGGCAGGAGTTTAAACATAAGTGTTGTCAGCCAGTTTGCTAAGTTAATCTTCAGATTAAATACAATACTTATAAATATGAGGTTCCTTCTTAGAGAACTAGGAAGATTGACGAACTTAACAAAGCCGTTCATGAGTTCACACTCTCCTGTCTTATAGACCCTCAGTATATTTTTATGCCAAGAAACAATTAAATGTTACCTTAACCCTCAATCTGTAAAGCGATGCTGAGCGCGATCGGCTTTTGGATGGGTGGATAATAGTACCAGACTCCTAGCGGCGTTTCGAAGAAGCTAATTGTAAGCGCTTTTAAGCAATCAGTCCGGTGTTATCCTAAGATAATAATCGTTAAACGTCGTCGGAAAATATTAAAGGTGATTTGAATGATTTCGATAGGGGCTAGCGCACTGACACAGTGCGATGTAAAATATTAAAAACTTAGGAAGTTGATTATAATTCTGGATTCACAGAAGCAGTTCAGTGTTGAATCTGCTGAAATGTGTCTATACCCTTTTGTAACTTTAGGGCTATCCCATAAATTTTATAACGAAAATTTCCATCATTGCGCTCAGGCATTTACTACGGTGGACTCTCAAATTGTGCCCGATAATAAATTTGATAGTGGGTTCAAGCCCGAAGTTAAGCGCTGTAATTACAACGTTTAATGTAGATTAATGTGAATCGTTGATCTTTGATAAGTGGTAAGGAGATGTGGAGGGAAATAACCAAGAAGTAAATCATGAGATGAAAAAAATGTTTCAGGTTCAGCCATTCTTACAATTATTGTGTTGTTACCGATTTTCTTGAACTGTTTCAGTTTTTCCTTACTATTTATTTGATATATTTTTACAAATGCCATAGAAGCGTCGTTATCGGCTTCGTTATCATCATTATTTTAAGCGGCTGGACATAAGCATCCTCTAATGAGAAACAAACTGTCTGTCCTCACCTTAAGAACCATCGCCATATAACATAATATAGTCGAGAAACATTAGTGATTATCCCCTCATCAATTCGATATATAGGAGAATGGTAGATTATGTGACTAGCGATTGTAAAGACGATTCAGGTGAAGGAAATGTTTACATAACAAATGATCCCTGACTTGCTATTGGCAAACATGCTTGCTTAAGCTTGATTTACCAAAACGAATACAGTACCGAAATATGTTATGGAAAGGCTGTAATGTTAAACAATGTTTACAATTCTACTTTTGATTATCTAAAAGACAATATAAAATGTCATAAGGCTACATGAAGTGGTTGTTAAGTTGCAGACCATTCACTTGTCTTTCATAGTCCCACGGTGAAAGTAAACCTTTTACAAAGTGCGTCGAGAGCAGTTCTACGCTGCCATAAAGTCATCACCATAAGGTAGTCTACCATATGGACAATTAAATATCTTATCTTTTCTAATTCAATATGATCAGTTATTTTAGATTTAAATAATATTAAGAGCTAATTAAGTTATCTAATTATTATAGTAAAGGCAAAAACTCACGTATTTTTTGGGATATTCCGGTTCGTTTTGGATCAACGTATAAGTGTTTAAGGCCTTTCATCATGAGCTTTTCCCGATTGTAGAGAAATCATGGCAAAACTTTATATAAGGAAATGCCGAAGCACTGGCTTGCTAATTTAGTCCTCCGAATTATTTCAATGTTTTATTTACGATTCCTGTATTCACGATCGTATACTTTCACTCTCCATATTGCATCTCTTCTTGATGGAAATATCAGTAATTCTTCCACATACGCTAGGATTTTATACTTTGTTTTCCAATTGTTTGTCGAGTAGGCGAAAAGGTTAACATTTAATTGGAGTACATTTTTCTTGTTCCATGTAATACAGTTCTGTGAATTCTAATATTTATCACTAGAATTCCATAGAGAAATATTATTCTATAGAGAAACGTTTTAATCAAAGAACATTCTGAACTAAATATTTACCAACGTCGTCTGAAACAATATCGATCAGTCGTTCTTTTAAAACAAGTAGCGAAATTGCTGAGAGTAACTAAAATTCCAATAGTTTGGTGACATTTTAATAGGAAAATTCCTGTAATTAGAGTTTAATTACATCAGCTTTCTTGTGGATTCTTCGAGCCTGTTCTTTGTCATTGGAGTGTATTAGCGACATTGGTAAACTTTGCGACGGCCAAAGTGAACAATTTGAAACATTTCAGTGCCTACTCCTTCCAGCATAAAATGTAACTTATAATATAGAAGGACCAAAACCTGATATACACGTTGTATTCTATCATATTTAGCTACTGCAATCTGCACAATAACTTACACAAAAGCTTATATTTAAGCGTTTTAGCATCAAATAGATTAATTAAGCTAAATAAACCTGGACAGCTGTGAGTGGTTTTAAAAAACAAACTTTCTAACCCTGATAAATTGAGAGAGATGTCGCTAAATTAGTGAGGCATTAAAATAAATTGAAATCTGTAAGTTCTGCTTTAAACAGTTTAATTAATTTAGGGAACATCATACCTGTGATCCTCGAAGAGGTAGGTAGAAGAGTGTAGTATACTCTCACGTTTCATCAGTTACGTGTACGTCCCACTATGAAATAGGGGGTGAGCCTAATCCCGTACACGGGGCTCAAACCTTCAGATTTCAGAATATGAGTCACTATTATATCAACAACTTAATAGTACTAGATCCGGGTATCGAACTCAGACACCATCGATCAGTAGTCTCAATTTGAACTACTTCACAAAACGAAGCAGTCAAGTCTTCTTAAATTAAACCTTAATAAAGTAATATAATAAGTAATATATACTTTGGATGATCGGTTCCAATGCGTCATTAATAAAACATTTCAGAAACTTTAAAGTTGGCATCTTATCAAAGCAAAAAACTACGTCGTTGCCTCCTGAAAACTATTTTAAAAAATCAATTATTATTACAAAGTTATTAAAATGATTATATCAGTGAAAATAATTAAACATCCAACGTCCCATTTAAATTTAAATAGGTTATGAAATGTATTAGGTATCAGGTATCAAAAAATGAATGCTGAAGCAACAACAATTTTACATGTGGTAAAAACAAAATTGTTATATTTTTTATTCAGAACTAAATGCATTTATATTAATGAAATGGAAACAAAAATCCCTCAGAAGAGGTCTACGTCCAACAGTGGACTTAAGACTGACAACATGGTGAGTGTCTGATAATAACTTCGAGCAAGAAGCTCCACATTTTATTTATTCACTGCGGCATCATAATAAATATAAAAATCCAATTACCAGCTTTCTTTTTTCCTGTTGAATAATTTTTTCATTTATTTGCAAAAGTGGTTTCTCAAATAAATTATCGTTGTATCTCTCTAAGTAAAAAGTAATTTTCACGGAGAATAATTCAAACGAATCTTTTCAGAATTCACTAAGAAGTTTTCTGAATTCGACACGCCCCAAAACGTCATCACTTATCTACTGTTCAAGTCATCATTTCTCTACGGTCGCTTTTGTTTCAAGTACACATGTTTAATGTTTAACAATTTGCTGCGAAATTTGAAATATATCGAGGAAAAATTTAGTGCTTTATACTTTCATAACTCGTATAAATACTAAAATTGAACACGCACGCACACACTATCAGCCTGACACCGTCCACTGCTTGAGATAGGCCTCTCCAATGGCACGCCCCTGAGCTCGATCTTCTGATTAAATAGTAATAATAATTTACTTTCATATAAACAAATTCAGAACATTATATACGAGGGTTATTGCAGTAGGCTCGCGAGCCCGTAGAGTACAAAGCAGTGAATTTGATAGATTTAAAACAGGCCGAGAAGTGTTAGCTTTATTTAAATAGGGGGTGCGACAGGAGGCGAGAAACGAAGTGGGGGAGTGTTTCCACGCCACTTTTTTAATAACTTACGTACTTGACGGCTTATAATTTCTAAACGGAATATAAAAACGTAACATCACGCATGTGAGCATCAAAGAAGTGCGCAGAGGAGTGTAGTACACTTCGACGTATTACCAGATATATTTTAATGTCTTACTATGGAATAAGTGAAAATAAAAGTGATGAGATTTTAATAATTTTACAATATTTGTATAATCTCTATAAAATATACTCATTACAACTAATTTAAAAAGAAAAGAATGAAAGAAAGCATTTTTCGCAGTCACTGCAAGAGACATGGAAAAATTAACATAATTAGATACAATGTACTTGAATAAAGGCGTACGATGTTATAAACTATAATATCGATGAATAAGAAAGAATAAAATACAGATAACACAATTATACATATTTATAAAACATTGGCACTCTTCAAGTTCATAGTGAAGTGGACGAAATGACATACATATACATACACAGTTAAGTTTTATCAGTACGTCCTCGCTGTATATTCATAACCTCCTGCAAAAGAAGCGCTGGTATTTGCAAGATAGAAAAGTTTGAACGCTGAGTACATCATTCTCTATTCTATGTTTGGTATTATTTTTAGATTTCGTTTTTAATGTATCCTCACCATAATCATCAACCTGTTTATTTGGTCTGCTGGACAGAGACCTCCCCTGAGGGGTTTATACATCTAATGCCTACGCTGGACATACGGGTGGGCGAAAGCACAGATCAGTCGAAGAGCACGGCTTTTCGCCCGCGCCCACGTTGCCGCTTGTAGGCGGTAAAGGCGTTCAGCCGTAGAAATCCATAGTCTCAGCTTATCTGTATATCTGTAAATTCGAATGTTAACATTAATAGTTCTTATATTTTTTTTTTATTTTACTGCTACTTCTAATCGAGAGGTCCTCGGTTCGATCCTCGGTCGGGTATTCTTGGGTTTTTCCATTTGAAAACCGTAGTAGTAGCTGAGAGTCTGGATTTGTACTCGATGTATGGCAGTAAGGTCACCTTCTATTCCGTGGTGACATACGTGTCACCACGGAATAGAAGGTGACAACAACTCTAATTTGACCACAAGGGCTGTGCCGCGCCGGTAGGGGGTGGAGAAGCCCGCTTCAGTCCATCATTTCTCCGCCAACATTCTATGTAGGTATGTCATACACAAACGAGGTAAAATTTCCATAGATAATTCGTGGTCTATCTCGTGATTCTCTCTCTATCTCTATTCTCTATCATCATTCTTATTGTGGTTGAAACTGTTCAACTACAATAAGAACGATTACGGAAAATTCGCAAATAATGCAAAAAGATTTTAATTTTTCAAACTTCTTTGCTGAGTGCGTAAAACTTTTTCAAGCGTTACGAAAATGTATGATCATGCGAGGAGTAGCGTGAAAAGGTCGTAAGTGCCGGGCGGAAAGCGTGACTTACACGTTTTATACGGTTGCAATGGAGGGCACAAAATGTGTCTTTCATTTGAGGGGTAGCTAATATAATCGCAGTTGAACGCCTACGTCTGTCGGTTTTCAGACTGATTTATAAGTAAAACAATAATCAGCGATAAATAAAATTTATCATTACGTTCAACGCATACAAATAAAGTTTTATCAGTTACATTCATATATCTGATAATATATGAGATAAAACACTCTCGAGCCGTATGGTAGTTTTTCAAAAAAATCAGTCTCTTGAAATTTTTCACTTGTCTTAAAATTATATATACAAAATACACTTGTTGCAACCTTGATGCACATGTTTTTAAAATAATTAGCACTTCGGTGAGATGGGTGTGGTTTTCCACCCGAGTGTATGCTATGTAGAAGTGATCGTGTCAGTGTAAATGATTTGTAATAGGTTTGTGACCAAGTAGTCAACTCCTACTAACAGTGCTATTCACGTAGTCCTCTTAGAACCCTATGTGTGTTAGATATACCTACATTCAGAGGCTCATTTAGCAATCTCCTCACTTTCGGCTTTAGATAAACTATAGCCGGTAACGAATGTACTACGAGTACATACTGCGCTTAGTGTCGGTATCACTACGCCGTTGAGCTATCATTTCTGTATGAAATATGTCGTTTCAAATCGTTGTCAGAATTGAAGTTTTATGTGAGGAAAGTTACAAACACGTTGTTACCCTTAACGACTATATTGGCAGCTATTGTATATATCTACTATGTCTCTGCCTACCACATTATTTTATTATTATTATTATTATACAAACCGGCATATAACAGCGTCGTTAGGTAGCGGTAGCGATTCTTACCCGGATAAAGAGTAATACCTGCTTTGTCAGTTCACATTCCTTACTCCAACAATAAAAAACGACAGTTATTATAATCAACTTTACTGACTTTCGGGTTGCTCACGAAACACACAATGGTCTTCAGTAATATTTCTAGCTGACACGCAACTCATAAAAAGAACAACGAGAGGCTTTCTTGAAAATAAGTGCCTAAGGCTAATTGTTTCATGAATGAAACATACTTTCCAGCCTAATCAAAAGCGGTGGGGGGCCGATGTATGGCACAGTTAAGGTTACGTAGAAAGGACGTTTTCCTTTACGTACATTTTTACCTACATTTTTATCACTACGCAGTACATTAGATTGATTAAATACGTTTTAATACATTTGTTTTCTTGTACATCTCTTTATGGATTTAATTAGTATTTAAAATAAGCGTAACTTCGCACGTAATAAGATAATAAGAGTAGGTACGTCATAAAATTCATCCATTTGACAATAAATGTATAAAACAAATAAAATATGGCTATCGTTAAAAATGTTAAAAATAATAACTAACTTCATTATAGTGCATATTGAAGTGAGTTACTACTTTTTAGTGATTTTTGTTACTTTGTACAATTTAACACAGCCATTCAAACTGACGTCTATTATGATTTTTTTTGGCACGGAGCCCATTAAGTTACCAAAAGTATGAGTTTCATTAGTCTAATAATGTTAATGTTTTATCAGGTCCAAACATTTAATCAATTTAAGATAAACAAATTTAAGTTTTGTAGATATTCGACTCCCACTTGCATTAAAAATAATCATATTTTTCTGAACATTTCATGCACTGTTTTAGTTTGATAAGATAAAATTTGTCATTAAAAAATAAACTACGAATTCACTCGAAAACAAATAAATTCGATGATAAAATTATTTTTCTTTAATACATAGTTATAGTCTCGCCCAAGACTAGTACCTACCTGCATAGTAAAATTTCTTTCCATTCTGGTCTTGAATAATTTCAATGTGTACAAATCAGGAAAGTAGACACCAGCGGGGAGTTTCATTCTTTGCTATTTTAAAGCAATGTGATTTAGCGAATCGCTTCGCCCTGCTCAGAGGATAGTCTACAAAATATGGATGAAACCCCTCTGTACATACAGTTATAGATTGGAGCTGGTCGATTTGAATTATGAAGGTTTTTCGCAGGCTCTAAAATGTATCGAAAAGAAATCTGCAAATGGGCATCTAGGCTTCGATGCTTTTTGGACCCAGTGGTGCTGTTTGACGCAAATTGGACTGTGTAAATTTATCGTTATCAATAAAGCATAGGGCACATTTTTCCAGAAAGTTTATGGCTTACTACTGGTACCTGGTTTCTGTTTACATTAATTAGAATATCAAAACCCTTTCTAATTTTAAAACGTTTAACTTTTATTTGCCATATTAGATAGTAAAATAAAAGAACTTGGAGAATAACCCTGTGATAGAAATTAATCAAATAGGTAACTAAAGTTGTATTCATAAACGTAAATTCATTTGTTATTAAACTTTACTCCTATGTTATACTTTCATGCGGTTTTCCTTGTAGCAACACGTAATGTTTCTGGGTATTGTGGCCCATGAACTAAAACGAAGTAGCGTACAATTTATGTCTTACTATGTGAAAACATTGTTGATGAATACTATGCTATTGTGCAGGAATTTTGAAAGACCTAGATCGTGTGTTGGTTTAAAATTTCCTTAAGAAATGATAAGGGTACGGTCTACAGTACAATTTACTGTTTGGGTATAGACAGAGGAGGCTTTTACTTGATATGTTATGATATTCATTTGTTACCTGTAGATACCAAGATAGCGCTCCGACGAACAAAAAATGAGGGAAGTCTCTGGGTAACGTTCTCATGCTGACTATCCGAAAGCCAATGTACAATTTATAACATATTATTATTCTACAAATATTTGTGTTAATTTCCTAAAACTGAACGTGCTACATACAACTATTATACTGTAGACTAATAAATAACACTATTAAATACAAGAATAGTTTCAGCAGCTGTATCTCTGATGTTTTAACTATTGGTTATTTTATTAATGTAGGAGGCTATTTGTATTAAACCTAAAAAATTCGCGGAGGTGAGTTATGATAAATTAGGTAGTTAAGTATAAACTTACTATTTTTATTTTCTCTCAAAATAGTCCATTACATTAGGGTATACCTTTATTATAATTGAAGAGTTTCTATTCTAATCTACTGTTTTTCTACCCATTATCAAAACGTTTGTGAATTCATAGTATAATTGACGGCCAACAAGGAAAAAGGCGATTCGCTGCCGATGTTTTGAATGTGCAAATTTCGTTTTTGCGTATTAAAGTAGTGTAGGAGATTAGAATGGTCTATCTGAACTTGGCCTAGATGAGTTAATCTATGTGTTCGTTCGCAGCCCGCGTGCCTGGGCGGGCGTCGCGGTAAGGGGGGCGGCTTTCCATTGGCCCGGCCGGCTCACCTCAACAAGCAAGCCTTAATTCAGTCTACCTCCGACCGCTGTGGGAGTATATCGCTCGTTTGCTTAACGCTCCCCCATCCGCGTATAGCCGCAACGCAAATTCTTAAATAAAATCGCGAGTGAAAACCACTTTTCTAACAGTGTGTTGTTATTCCCAAGTGTGACGTCAATCCTGCACATCAGTTGCTTGGTTTCGTTGTGGCGCATCGATACGCCCCACGTAATGCGAACCGTTTGACGGTTTGCGGAGAAATTTTCAGCCAAGTAAGTACTAGCTAGCCGCTGGATTTATTGTGATGCTCAAATCGGATAGAACGGCTTTAGAATGTTCACTGTATCAATTATTATTATTGAAGAACCGGCCGGCTATTAAGAGATCATGGAGTTAAAACTGTTAGAATATAGTATGTATATAAGTTTACGTTCAAATGCAACGTTTGGCGGCGTATAGCTCTGGTACATTAGACTGCGATTATTTTCAACAAAATCGAACTAAATATTGTTTTATAAAACAGCCTTAAGTTTTCTATAAATATTAGGTATTAAGTCAATCAATATACGCTCCTACAAGTCAGGTACGAACCAGGTACCGACTAACAAAAATTCGTGTTTTACTTTTCTGTATTAATAAAAACAAACTGTCTTAAAATAAACTTTGTCCGATAAAGTTTAAATAATATATAAACTTACATTTAAATATTACCATATACATTTTTCATATTACTATGAACAATGTATTATTGCTTGTCGTCTATAGCATTGTACTGTGGACTATCTGTAGACTAGGTGTGACACAGAAGGTAGAAAAATCCTGACATTCAAATATAACCCGGAAAAATGTTAATATTAACATGAATTTAATAAATTGGAACCAGCAACAAAAATGAGGAGAGGTGATGCTTTCGTATTATAATTCCGCTTAGTGCACTGTGTAAGACTATTATTAAAGAGGGTCGAAAACCATCTATAATTTTGTGTCAGATGGTATAGTTCTCAAGAATTATTAGTCACTCTTCATATAGGTACCTAAGCAATTTATACTAGAAATATTTTATCGGTGCAGCTCATCATTTTGACCACGGACGGTAAATTGAGTACATTACGTATACCATTATTGTTAAATAACTGTACAACCGGCTTGTTAGAAAAATTTCATGACGCGTCATGTTCGCTCTGAGAATTAATTACGCTTATGTAATAAATAATGTATGCAAATACGCTTATGTATTAATAAATTTCTCAAAGATTTTCTTTTCGCAGGAGTCTATCTACCTTAAAATGGTGCTTGAATCATGAATTCGAATTCAAACAAATTGAGCGATAGGTAGTTTTCTTCAATTCATTGTAAAATTAATGATTGAAGCAGTTTCCAAGTTAACGGTCTCCGCTATCGACTTAAAAATAGGGAAAAATAGGAAACATCAAAGTATTTATTAAAAAAACTTAATTGATAAGAATTTTTCATGAAATTCAATACTGCCATCTCTTGGTGACTTTTCTGATAATAATCGTATCAAATAATAATAGCAAGAATCATCATTCTATTTTGTTAATTTAATAAAGTCAATGAACTGTTTCGCTAATTGTGCTTCTGTGTGTAAGTATTATGCATATCCTATGCATACATGCATATGTATACATGCATATGTATACATGCATATGTATACATGCATATGTGTACATATATATGTAGATAACGACTTTGCACAGTTAAAAAGGTATGTAGTGCTAATTTTCAAAATAAAATAGTTTCATGATTAAATACTTGCACTTACTTAATCTCACATAATTATATTATTTCTATACAGTGTTTGATTGTTTTCAGTTTGCAAGAATTCGCAAGTTATGTACGTATATGTTATAACAGTATGTATTAATGTTATATAATATCTAACTGCTCGTAGAAAGTATATTATGTAGATCATATACATTTTCAGATAGGTAAACGTAACATCACACTTGTATCGCCCCCAAAATGTTAAGTCAGAGATGTGCGGTACATTACCACGTTTAACGAGTTACGATTACGTCCCACTATAGAAAAAGGGGTGAACCTTTTGCTATAACCGAGCACGAATTCAGATTGCGAGCCCTTACTAAGAATTTCGAGTTAGGAAAATCCGATACTAGCTTAGGGATCGAACTCGGGAACTCTCGCACAGCAATCGAGCTTGCATGCACTCGAGTAACGAGATAGAGACCAGATTGGTACATTCTGAGAATGGTGTTAAAATGCACAATTCAGGATACCTGGGCATGCTGTTCAATTCAACTGTTGATGGGTTGTGGATGGTCATTGCTAGGCTGTAAAGACCCATGTAAAAAATCAGATCTTATCCCACCAATGTGTATGAATATAACTAGATCCGTTTGTACGAAGATGACATATTTCCACCTACATAACTACTACTTTCGTAAAAATATTGGACGTATATTCAAAGATGGAATATTCTGTTACGGACCATTATACGTGCGTCTCATATGTCACTCTTATTTTGTTACAAGGCTTTTAGTGGTGTATTAAACATGACGATTGTTTACTATTTTTGGGTAAATTTAAATAATACTTCTTGTATCTATAGAGCCATCTTCTGTGGGCTTCTAGATTATTTTGGGTTTCGTAGTTCGGACATGTAGAATGAGTAGCAGATGAGAGAATGACGAAACCGATATACAATACGACTATTACTGGATGCATGTGCCGAGAGAAATCAAGACTCACTTTTCATGACCAAATAAGGTAGATACTGGCTGATGGGATCAAAAGTTTCCAAATTCAAAACACAGGTCTATGAAGAAAAGAGAACTTGCTACTTGGTAGAAGCAGTCAGTTCTCTAAGGATAGAATTATTTTGTACTTGGTGCTACCTGCCTACCCTATCTAATAATAGTATTTTTGGGTGAATATTTATACAATAAATAAAGTATTTTTCGGAGTCTAGGTTGTTAAAGTTAGACAATATTAAGTCGAAATCTATAAATCGATTACTGCTCTCGAGTATCAAGTCTGTTTGTATTTTGTGGGTTGAAATATTGGATAAACGTACCTATTAAATAAGCATGTATCAGATGGAAAGGACACATTACCTTTTATTGTATTCATTTTACCTTATACATCCGATATCGACAGTTATCAAATATCAACAGCAAAAAGCCGCAAAATATATTTCGTTAAGTTCGCCTGAAACGCCAACATAAAAGTTTCTTTACTTTCTTACATATTTTTTTAAATTTTGAGCGCTATTTTTATTTCCCAAAAATTTATATTCAATACACCTGACATAACATTCATATTTGTTTTTTTACAACTGCTCCCGGAATCTCTTTCGTGTTTTAGTGTCGTTTAAGACGACGTGAGAATAAGTTCAAAATATTGAGTCTATTATCACTATATGATGAATATTTCATGTGTTGGAAAAACCATAGATAGTACCGGTGTTATCATTTAATAACAGTTGTTAAGAGTTTCACAAGAGAATGAACAAAAATGTGTAACTTCTCGTCACGATCAAACCTTGAGAATTATTGAAAACATGGACAACGAATTGTGTGTGAAGCGAAACGATGATGTACTCTAACCATCTGGTTATATTTTTCTCATACAACTTTATATATACATAGCAACAGCTCAGCGTTCTTTGCCATAAACGTTCTGCTACGGGTCTGAACTACCCATAAAACTCCTGCTGAACTTCTATTATTCTGCAAATCCTTAGTAATTTATTTTTAATAGTATAGGAAGTATACATTTGTTGTCTGTACATTACCTTAATCTCGGACAGGCGCAATATCTACGTTATAGCTACCTATAACATGTAAATGTTATAGATATTTTAATACCGCTTCCACTGATTAATGTTCAGATACGGTAGCCGATAGTTAATACCTGAACTCATGTAGAATAACTATAACTGTTTGTATCCATGTGTGTGTGTGCGTACGTGTGTACTTTACGTGTACCTATTTTCTTACATCAAATCCTTTAGAATTCCAATTAACACTTTCAAGCAATTCAGATAATTTAGATAAGATTATGTGCAAGCAATTTGCCTCCAACTGTTCATTGTTACACATAGGCGGTAGGTTTCTACGTAGTGTGACGTTTCTCTGATTAGTGTTCGTGTTTCAATAAAGCTTGTTGTGCGTGCAAGCTGTAATATACTGACTTGTGTATATTATGATAATGTCAATTTCGATACTGACAGTTTCATTACCGGCAGTTTCAATATCGACATTCAAGTTGAAAGGTCAGACTCAGTTTATATGACTCCACTGGAATACTGTTGCACACGTATGTTGTACCCGCCACAAAGTCTTTCTATGGAGACACAATAAATTTTAGAAAGAATCGATTATAGCAATAATCATAACTAATTCGTTTCAGTAACCGATCAATAAAAAAACGTTTAACGCTATCGCACAAATTTAAAAACGCAGGTTTATTATAAACAGATGTCAATATACAGTATTGATTGTTGTATATCGCATCGCAAACACTGGACGCAAAACAATGACACACCTATCGTACGGTAATATAAATCATTCAACGAAGAAGGAAAATATTTGTTCAACAGAACACAATAGTCAATGCGTTGATACCTATGTGAATTGTATGGGAATTCTCAGGATGAAGCTAACGCGTGATGGGCGCCAGGCAATGTGACCTCTGTGAATACTACTTGGAGCAGTTTATGTTGCTTTAGAAATAAATAACAGTCAACACAATCTGATGATTTGGGTTACCTGATAGTTGAAATGCAATTACGTGAACCTTTCGAAGTCAATATCCTACGTCACTGTTCTATTAATTGTGACAGAATTATGACACGCCTTATGACGGAGCAGAGAAAAGCTGCTTTGCAGCGATGCTGCTTCCGTAGTCTAATTTGGACTATACACAAAACATGGTAATTTAAAGATATTTAACTGGATGTAAATAAATAAAAAGGGTGATTCTCGTAAAACGTACAATGTAAAAGTTTGTAAACGTAACATCACGCCTGCAATCCCTAAAAAGGTAGCCAGAGGAGTGTAGTCAGTAGTACACTCCCACGTTTCACCAGTTACGTTTAAGTCCCATGGAGTAGGTGGTGA
>DWEE01000214.1:0-19811 GCA_018245755.1 Parelbella macleannani | reverse complement strand
TATGTTCTCCCTTAATTTTTATTTGAAGAGCTTGTACTATTTTATTCGAAAAATCATCAAATACACGTAGTGATGTGTCAGAAAACCGTCGCAAAATCAAAGTGCTGCCCGAAAACGAACAAAACTCAGTTCCGGTGAGCATGTCTCCGTTACGTCACTCGCTGCTGTGCTTGATGCAACCGAAAAACTTCCCCAATTTGCAAAATTCTCAAACGCACCGAGGAATTCAGAAAGCAATTAACGAACGTCAAGTGGGAGGACTCGTGTTGCTATTTTTAACGTTTTTAGTCCTAAGGTATGTGTCCATTGTTGACTGAACTATGCCTAGCTCGAATAAGAAAGCTAAATTCTCAATATCTTTATACCTACACATACAATAATGGGACAGGTATTAGTGAAGTACTCTAGGCAATGTAAAGGGCGATATTTTTAATAATTTCTTTTGTTATATTTTTATGTTATAAATATGAAGCAGCCTGTTGGTCTAGAATCAAGCCTCTCTCCGGGGGTACAAGACGCGCACCTCTTTACTTGAATGTGTTATCAGATTAAATGTCCACTTGCTCCAATGGTAAGGAAACGATTGTCAAGAAACTTGCACACCTTAGAATTTGCAATTTTTTTTCTGTAAGACGTATCAAGTCTGCCAACAGGCACTTGGCCAGCGTGGCAGAATATGGCTCTAACCTTTTCATTCTGAGAGGAGTGTTCAAACAGTGGATGATAAAAGGGTTGAAAGAAAAAAAAATGTCAATGTTTTGATTCGTTTAAGGAACTAATACAAAATGGGTATAGGGTCATAAGATATAAATAGTCAATTATATCCGGAGTTTCTACGCAATTTTATTGCTAATGAGTAGATGTTTATCGCTAATGAGTGATTAAAATACTTCCGAAATAAAAACATGATTACATTTAGTGTTCTTGGCGATGTTCATCTAAAGCTACTGCGATTAATTTGCGTCCCTTTTAAAAGGCATGTTAAGTTGCTGGTTTTTTTTGGTCATCGATTGTCTGTACCTACCCCGCAATGGAAAGCGTGAAGATATAGATAGAATTAGAAAGCAGTATCGAAAATGTTATAGAAATTAAACATATCGAATAAAACTCGGAATGAATTGCTTCAATATTGCCTCAGGTTCTGTCACTATTTACAGTAAGAGCTGAATGTCTGGGAGACTATTGCTTTTATTTCCACTTCGTGTATGTAGCATAACTACTAGGAATATGTATGTAATAATTCTTTGAAATAATTCACGAATACTCTGTTTAATAATATGCAGCGTGCATGGAAATATACAACATTGATGTGGTATGACGATCAACGGATCATGAAATGTATACACCATTACATACTTTATTCGCGGCATATTACAATGTAACGTTACCTTAAATTACATTATAAAAATGCAATTAATCAAGATCATAATTACATTGACTAATATTATTCCTTCCATCTTCTTTACGCATTTCATACCTGATGCATCCTGACTATGCTCAGTAAGATCACAGGAATTTTATTAACGTTGATAAAAAACTGGTATTCAAGTTTAAATAGATTTAGTCATCCAACTATGACTCGCCTGATCTTAAGACAGCTAAACTAAGTATGGTATAAGTTGAATGTGAAAATAGAAGTTGCGAGTGAGCATGTAAATCATGTCTGATATGTAGGTACACTTAAAACGTTATCGCTAGAACATCGCTTGAGTCCCACTGGACATTTCCCTTTTTGTGCAAAGAGAAGACGCCCCAAAAATTCTGGCAGCCATTTTAAAACACACAATAACGACGATTTTATGCGACATAAATACCGGGGAATGGCCTTAAATTGTTCCACGCGTCCCGGGGTACAAAAAAACATAACAGCTGTAGCGCCGTGCGAGCCATCTGTCAAAGGTTTGTTACCAATTTTATGCGTCGCGACTCGACTCAGAAATTGTGTGAAGTTTATTAAATAATTACGCACAGTTACTGTTTTTGTGTGCGTGGTAATATTTATGCGTGTGCCAGTACAAGTATACTTTTTCTCATTGTGTTAACCCCTGTACCGTTACGTTTTAGAACACGCGGTTAACTTTAGAAAGTTCTAGAACTTAGTCTGCGTGTTAGAATTCATAGCTATGTGAGTCTCTTGTAATTCTTTTCGTAAATTTAAAAATATGTGCCCGGGATTTGAACCGCTGACTCTGAGAACGAGATGCAAAATCACTTTATAATTTTTTATAGCGCAAAATGAATCGCATTTTTGATGAACATTTTACGTCTGTAGCTCAGAAGCATTTAAAAAGTGACAGTTAATAAGACGGTGCGAGGGCTGAAATATTTTGACAGACAGAAACACGATACTTGTATCTCGGTACGTCATGTATACAGATGCGTACGAAAATTTGATCGAAATAACTACAAAAAGTATTTATTGCAAAAAAGGAATCATCAGAAGACATTTCGAATATTGAGAAAATGAGAAAAGATTACAAGAATTCGTAGACATTGTAAGAATGCTGTTCTTGTGTAAAGCTGTCATTAATACATTAGCTGTTTAAATTATATTCAATAACCTTTAACGATTTTCACACAGCTGACTCGGAAAGCGTTCAGATTTAATTAATGGAAATTTCTAGTTTAACAACTAAAATCCAAGTTAATATTCCTAGGTTTATCCGCAGCCAAGAGCTGGTATGTCCCTTGCCACCAACATATCCGCGTGGTAAATCGAAAAACTTTAAATGGGTCCAATTTCCTTCCGCCCCCGCCGCCCGCCGCCGAGACGTGGGCAATTCTTTTAATTGAGACGCTCCGGTTCGACGACTGTGAAAACACAAGGTTAATAATGGCTTAAATATCGAGAATACGAGATTGCAACCAAACGTGAGCCCGTTGCCATAAAAGTATCCATGTATCAAACGTAACTTCACCCCTGTAACCTCTAAAGGAGTAGGCAGTGCAGTGTGGTACTCTCCCACGTTTTACCAGTTACGTAAAGTCCCACAATGAATTAGATAGTGAGCCTATTGCCATAGACCAGGTATAGATCCAGACTAAGAGTTACTACTAGAAATTCCAAAATTAGAAACATCAAATAGCACCCGATCCGGGATTTGAACGAAAGACCTCTCTATCGGCAATCGCGCTTGCAATCACTCGACCAACGAGACAGTCAATCTTAAGGCAGTATCTAATCTTAAATTAATTTAATTGTACCTTATTTTTATTCTTATGTTTATATTTATAACTTTACTTAAGTTTAAAATTTTTCTTTATTTTATCCTATCGTTTTGTAACAAAATAAACTCCCGTGTGTTTCTATCTGAAGATTCCGCTCAGATCTCTCGGTGCGCCCCTTGTTCAACATCGTTACAGCAGGAATTAAGCCTCCGAGTGCTTCTTGAAACACCTTTAATTAGTAAGAAAAAAACAACGGAAGCCTGTTGTATAAATTGTATGAACGTTGCCATAGAAACGCGTTTCAGTATAAATGTTTAATACGACCTTAATTAAAAAGTCTTGGGATCTATTAAATAGCAGCGAGGCTTAGAAGGTAATTTTATGTAAATTAACTGTATTCATAAATATGAGAACATTTTAAAAATTATAATAATGATAATATTATAAATAAAAACGAATAACAATATTTATAAAAAAAAGTTCATCTAAAATTATTTTTTGATGTTCAATAAATTAATAAAGTAATTCTTATTTTGTAAAATTAATTCTAAGAGAGTAACGTTTATATACAGTTTAAGTGACCACCACGACGGTCAAAGAAAAATCCTGGTTCTGTCCTGAGGGTATGACCCTCTCCACACATATGAAAAATGGGATATTTTTCCGCAGCATTAACTGAAACTCCTTATAATCTGGAGTCCTGCAGGTTGGGAACATATATTATTACTTTGAAACCAATTTCGAAGCCGGGACTGTTGGCGTAAACCGGCCGTAACAAGGGTCTCAATTGGGCCGAGTCTAGTTTACGTATTTTGTTCAGTATAAAAGAATTTGCCGTTTTAACACGCCGTTTAAATTCACAAGCGCTCTTGATGTTTGGCGTAAATGAAAGGCGGTAGCGTTTATTTTCAAATGTTGTAAATTAGAATACTAAAATGTTCGCTTTAGGTACCGTATAGATAAATGAAATGCACTGACAATTGCTCTTTAGTATGTAGGTATAGAGATTTTCTGAATGCTGGTAATCTGTTCTGACAGGTAATAGATGTCCTCAAAATATTAAAAATTTTGCAATAAGTCTCCGTTAGTAATAAAAATTTTATCGCTACAATATTGGCCTTAGAATTTCTTCTAGAGTAAAAAAGGGTTACAATTAAAAATCTCCGGGTTGGCCATGTATAAAGACAATAAATAAAAAAGTAGAACGATGATTTGTACATTCTATAGCCGTGTAATATTTCTGTAGTATTATTATCAATATCGTCATGACAGGTCACGCTTACCATTGCCATTAAATTCCTAGTGAGGATTTTACTCATCTGATTACATACGTACTGGCCCAACTGATGTATGTTTTTCGGGTTGGTCTGACTAGTTTCTGACCTATACGAGGGAGACAGTCTCTGATACATTTATGATCTTTCATCGCTCTCTTCATACACACGCGCAGATTTCAAAGTGTGTTTAGATTTTTTCCCTTTATTATTTACTACCATAGTACGGACGTTAATAACTTGCACCGAACCGAGAAAAGTTCTTAGGCGCGAAAACAACATTAACCCTAATTTAGACCCTATTGATTATGCATACAAAGGCTGGGAAAAAATCCAGCCCTTCATACTTTAACACAATTGGACCCGAAAATATAGAGTAATTTTGAATGGTATGGGCTTAGAAAATTTTGTGGTAAATCCCAGACAAAACAACACGTTGAGGCGCAAAATTTGTAAAATTCTGAAAGATCACAGCCTATTTTTAAAAGCAAACAGGTGGTTATAGAAACATTGTGTGTAAAATTTCAGAAGTAATGCAACATTTTATTAATTCATCGCAGAAATCTCATATAATCTAGCTCGCTATAACACTGTATTTGATATATTATGTTGACACATAGTGAAAAGTATAAGTAAATTAAAATTCGTCATGACAAAATATGTCCACTTTCTGCACTATTTGTATAGCAAGCGATATTACTTGACGGTAATTGGTAGTTAAAGGGCTGGTATAACTGCAAACGCCATATGAATAGGTATCTCTACGACTTGTAATAACACAACATAACATCACGTTTGTATTTCCCCAAAGAGCAGGCAGAGGAGTGTAGTACTCCCACTTGCCAGAACGAAACGGTTTTGGTTTTTACGTTTCTTACCCAGGCAGCCAGGTGGTGGAATACCCCACCGGCGTCTGAGTTCCCAAACACACATAAACCAGGACTTATAAAAGCAAGTCTGAATAGGCTCTTCCTAGGCATGACGCAGTCGCGCTTACTATCGCAACTTACAAGAAAAAACGTAAAACGTAACATCATGCCTGTAATCCCCTAAGGGGTAGGCAGAGGAGTGTAGTACACTCCCCCGTTTCACCAGTCATGGTAAACTTATCAACAGATATGCTACACTGTTCATAGTGTATACGAATTTATTTGTTGTCCAAGCAAATCTGGATTTACATGTAAATGGAAAGTGAATATAACCAGCGAGGCGGTCAGCGACGTTGTTGGACTGGTTCCGTATCGATGCACTGTGAACTGGATTGCGTTTTAGAGGCAAAGTGATTTCTCATGTAAAAATCTATATAGCTTTTAGTATTAGTCGCCGTTACACGGGATGATAGTTGTGCTTTATACGTTCACTTTCCATACACATATTCTTGGACTAATTTTGAATGAGAGATGAAAAATATTGTAACAGGCGGCGATGTAAGACATTTAGAGATTATCAAGTGCATGTCTCTCAAAAGGTTTAATATGACAGGGACTCAATATTTTAAAATAATTGTGTTTAATTGAGATGACAATTGATGTTATAATTGAAACGGATAACTAGGCCTAAAAATACAATTACAGTTCCTACATATTTATAAAAACAGGTAACGATAGAAAATAAAACATAGTACTCGTCTGTGTATTAAAATTCAACTTAATATTCTCTAATAATAAATAAGACCAAACGTAACAACACGGCTGTAATCCGCGTAGGGGTAGGCAGAGGAGTGTAGCACACTCTCACGTTTCACCAGTTACGTTTAAGTCCTATGGAATAGATGGTGTGTCTTTTGCATTACACCGGGCACACATCCAGACTCCGAGTCACTATTAAAAATTTTATATTATAAAAAAATCATTGGATATTCCTGCCACTATTGCATTTCTGCTCTCCCTGCGGCTTAACCCTGATTAGCTGTAAAGCTAATTCCACGGAGGTATTGTTGGAGTGATGGCGATTGGCGGGGGTCCCGCCAGAGGTGATTTTTAAATTCTTTTTTATAGCAAATTGCACCTTATTGTGATGTATCTTCAGAGTTCATTTTACTTTACCTTTCTCTATAAAGTGAAAATACATTTTTTGTACTCATCTTGTACAGTATAGCGTGGTAGATAGAATGTGATAGAACATTTTGACTGGTGCAGTCCCTTTATCAATATATACATATGTAGTTGAATTAATTTTTTTTTACTACTTATTAAGTAGCAACATTGAGTAGTTTTAAGCAAAACTTCCAATGAATTTACGATTTATTTCGCTATCAATGAACTAACCTTTAAAATAATATAATTTAAATAACTAATGATGATCATTTAGAACGTGTATTTTCCTTTTGTAATTTCAATAAGTGAGGCTATATTGTTCTATAGAGGCCTATCATCGATTAATCTGCCATTATCAAGAAAAGTATAATATAAGCCCGTAGCACCTTGAGAGATAATGGCAATGTTTAAAAGACGGAAAATAATTTCTAAGACATAAGAAGATCAAGATACAATGAAAATTAAATTTTGTTATTGCGCTTGTTATTCCATTTATACCATTGCAGTGTTTCACGAACTTTGAGAAGTAATGAATGAGATGTGTCTCGTAGGAATTCATTTTAATATACCACATACAGCAGTACGCTCATGTACATATACATATACATATGTTGTGGTATATTGTACATCATCTTAAAGCGATATTCAAGTATATTCACTTTGTAGGAAATGTGCTATTTTGTAACATACAGCAGTCAGTGCGATAAGCTAAAAATAGATGCTTTTATTTTTTGTTTCTTTGTTTCTTTCCCTTGCAATTTCTCTCTTATCAATTCCAAGCAGTCTAAATTGTGTCATCTTCATCATAAATAATTTTATAATGTCAGTTTTAGACAAGAGTCTTCGCTTCAAGTAGATTTATAATTAACAATAATGTCTAGACAACTCACAAATATTATTACTATTAAAACTACTTGTAATGCAATGTAAAAATAATTATATATCTTGGCTTTCATTATTGACATTTAGTATTATTTAGTTCAGCAGGCGTCTGGTTAACTTGCCCGACCACGACTGCTCTACCGAGAGTATGTATACGAATAAGAAGAAGTGGATATTGTCTATTAAGGAAGCTTATGCGACATAAGTCATCATCATCATCGTCATCGGCTTATTCCAGTCCACTGCTGGACATAGACCTCCCCCAATGACCGCCATTGCACCCTATCCTCGGCTTGTCGCATCTAGCTTCTGCCTGCAGCCTTTCGGAGATCGACATCTCACCGGGCCGGAACGCGTCCTGCATTATGTTTGCCGAGTTGCGGTCTCCTCTCTAGAACTGCATACTCCACCGGTTATCGGTTGGCACAAATACGGTGTGAGTGGCAAAAAGTGGCAATATACTGAGTAGTAGATACGTACATTGCCACTTCAGCGTGCAAATGAGTCAATTTGAAGACAAATATTTTATAACATTAAAAGTGCATGTCACATTCAAAAGTGCAGCTCTCAACAAAAGCGTGTACTTTGTACACAGATTATAACAAAGAATTTTGGTTATTCACATTATGAAATATTCACTGCGGGCGTATGAAGTTACATTTTTCATTTTCATATTCATACTGAAGAATAATTCTTTGCTTTAAGATGTGAAAGACGTGGTTCTGCGCATAGCTCGAGAATTAATAGAAATGTCCGAATGGACTTAGCGAAAAATTATAAATATTTACTCAAATATTTGTAATAAATGATGTCTGCCTACTCAGTAAGGGACTTGACGTGAAGGTATGTCTATAAGTAAGTTTTACAAAAATAATAAAAAATAATAATAATCGACCCATTTGTCATTCCACTGTTGGAATATGGGTCTCCTCTCGTATTGAGAGGGTTAAGGCCATAGTCTGCCACGCTGGCCAAGTGCGAGTTGGCAGACTTCACACACCTTAGAAAATATATTTTTTTAATCAAGTTACCGTTAACAAGTGATATTTAAACTTAAAACGCACTTTTGTAAAGAGGTGCGCGCCATGGAATTGAACCCAGCATCCCCGGAGTGAGTGTGAGTGAGTTTTACAATAAAGTATATAACTCAAATATTGTTCATATAAGAATGTGTCTCGTAATGTTTGCAACTAAAGAAATTGCCTAGAAAATTACATACATTTTAGTTATTATGCAAAATAAATAATAATATGCCTTATAATATATTCTTTATTTAATATTGTATACATGAAGTATTTCAAATACTAGAAATCTGTTTCTATTTTTATTTAAATATTAATCTTAGTAATTATTATCTTTTAGCTATTCCAATGTTATTTAAATGAAACCTGGTACATTTATAATAGTGGCAATTATGCATGTTGTCGAAATATGTTTTGTCATTTAAGGAAAATGGTTCATTGATGGCACTTTTTAAGAATCAACTGCACTGAATTTGAGTTATTATAAAAATGCATTTTTATTATTAGTACTATTATTACACTAGCACGCCAAATCCCTTAAGGAATAGGCAGAGAACACTGAGCGTTAAATACATATCTCTATCGAGCGTCAAATATATGTTCTAAATTTATTTCTCTCTGCATACACGTGCGGCGATTTCCTTATCCTAATACAAAAAAAATATAAATTTTGTTTCGAATGTCTAATAAAACTTTATGTGAAGCGAAGCCTAGGATGTTACATCCTGGTGTATAAGCTACATGTATGATCATGTCTAATACGAATGTCGTGGCTGCAATCCTTTTTATTCCTCTCTTATACATGGGTCCTTCCTGCAACTTCAGAGTTTTGAGGAAGGGCAACTTTAGATGGCAATAATCATAGATATGTAGATATGTAGAATTATGTAAAAATATGTAGAGATATGTAGAAATATGTAAAAATATGTAAATATATGTAGAAATATCAAGAGGTACCTAGAGAAATAACCGTAACCATCCAAACCCACACCCGTAGCACAGCACACGTATACCAATTCTAGGTTATTGTTTGCTCTATAGTTTCCGAGAATTTCAACCGAGAAGGTTCCATTTTAATTTATAATGTTCGTACTCGGTAACATTCTCGACTTATTAAAAGTTTTAACTAAGAAAGTTCGGAACGTGATATGGTTTGCGACTCAATGTAAATATTGTAGACAACAATATGATATTATTAGTCAAGCATACATTTCCCGAGCAAAATATAACATTTCAGTTTCTTATTATAATGATGACAATAAGAGGAAAATTTCTCGGTGTAACAATGTAAAACACTCGTCGCGCGAAGTGTAAAGTTGTAAAGTTGATTTTGACAAAGTTTAGTCGTGTTCATAAGCAGTGTGGGCTGTATTGATATGTCGAAGTGAACTTAGTCGCGGTGGGGCGTCGTCTACGAAGTTAGCACTAATTGATTTGTAGCGGCGTAGCGCCGTGGCACCGTAGCGGCGTAGCTTCGTAGCGCGGAGCTGCGTAAAGACATTTCGTAGGGTATTGGTACAGCAGTTGCTTTTAGTGTTTTAAAAACATTTTTTAGAACTATATTGCTTTGTTTTACTATAATATCAGTTTAGAATTATATACTGATGAGTTCTTTTTTTATAAAAAAAAAAATACATATAGAGTGTCGTTTTCTGAAAAATACTTCGCCATGTAATATTCGGTTAAAAGCATATTACATGTGTTATTACATATTGAATATTGCAAAAGACATTAAGCATCGCAATAGCAATAGACACGGTATACTTCCTGTTTCTGTTTGAAATGCTCTTTAAAAGAATAAATTTAATGAGACCAAAATTTTTTAAAGTTTTATTGAACAAAGAGGGATAACGAATACTACATATATACAATATACAAGCTATGTACATATGAGCCAAAGCTATCGTTACAAAACATGAATTGCGGCCAGAGCTTGCAACCACACTTAAATTAATGGCCCAAAGCGCTCTTGGCAGTTGACAACAGCAATACATGATGAAATTGTGTTAATATAACTTTTTGCGTTAATTCTACCAACGCATTATACTGTTGACTGGCTCGTTGGTCAAGTGGTTGCATGCGCGACTGCCGGTCTGGGGTTCAAATTCCGGGTCGGGTGCTATTGGATTATTTTAATTTAGAATTTCTAGTAGTGACCCGGAGTCTGGATCTGAGAACAATGTATGGCAATAGTAGTCAAATTCGGGGGTGTACAACACACTCCTTTGCCTACCGCTTCGGGGATTACAGGCGTGATGTTACTTTTACATTATACTGCTTACCTAATCTCTGATGTCACACCAGCTGCCATGTTTGACTGCTCATGGAAATATATACGCTGAACAAAGGCTCTCCGGGCAGATGAGTGGAAGTACGCTCTTTCCATATTTCAACAGTTATGTTTAAGTCCCACCATAGAGCAGGCGGTGATATTATTGTCATACACCGAGCACAGGTACAGACTCCGAGTCATTAGAAATTTCCAAATTCAAAATATTTTACATTATTCTTTTATTGTACACACAACTATGGATTCTCATCGAAGCAAATATCTAAATAATAAATTGAGTTTGACTCACAATACCTACCTACATGCCCACCGCGTCTTTTCATCATTACATGCGATAGAAAATGTCAAATGGCATTAAGTCCGGCCTTTGTCAACAACAATACAGTAGAAACAGAAGAATAACTATATGTATTTGAATCCGTATAATCCAGCTTCGAATCTGTAAGTAAATATGAAGGCTCAGAGATATTTTATATTTACGAGTACCTAGCCACCCGGTCACTTTAAGAATGATTTCGTTGTAACAGTAATTCGTTCCTGCGAGTCGTTCGTTCGTTCCTGGTATGTTTTATTTATAAACGTCGAGCTCAGATTGCACTTCGTTAGCGCTGAACAGCGGAGAAGTGGCGAGAAGAAACTATGTACTCGTCAATGAAATATTGTTACTTATAAATAGAACGGTCATTTAATATTGACTGAAACAGCTGCGTAATATCGAAGATTTTGGGTCATTAATTGTACCTATCGATTTATAGCAATTACGGCAATAGACTCACCATCTATTCCATGGGGTTTAAACGTAACTGGTGAAACGTGGTAGTGTACTACACTCCTCCGTCTACCCCTTCGGGAATTACAGGCGTGGTGTTTCTTTTTTTTTCTATCGATTTATATAAAATATTTATCTGTTTCTTAGACCTCGGGTACTTTGTTTTTAGAATGTTCTAAAATAAACACCCTGTCGTGTTTAGCCGTATCAAGGGTGAGAAAGAATATAACTCGGTCGAACAATCCCCAACCCTGGTGTCCTATTATTTATATCCATATTTTTATGTAACACAGAGTTTAAACCCATATCAATTCCCTCCTCGTTGGTTTTATGGTGTAAAGTTAGATCATTGGTGTTGACCCCACGGAAGTTGTTGTCCCAAGTCAAAATATTCAAGGGGTACCTCTTAACGAATCCCGTTGTCTACCAACTTTTTGAACTTCGTACTGTCATCTACAGAATTTTGCCAGGTCCTTTCAGATTTTTTTTTATTTGATAAAAATCAGACCTAACGAGTGTCATAAGTAGCATATAATCATAAAACAAACCAAAACTTCACTTCAAATTTAATTATTATTCAAGTCGTATTCTTAACTATAACTCACTTCACGACGTCAGCATTCTTTCGTAATAATATACGACATATAAAAATTCATTAAATGGATGATAATCCACAAATTGAAAGAGCACATATCAAAAGGGTCATGTCTTTTAATAATTTTTCAGGAAAAAAATCTGGAGTCTTCAATAAAGAACGTACGCGACGCAAACCGTTATTGTCACACGCAGGCCGCTGAAAACTTATTCTGAAGAGTCCTTCAAGACGGGAATCGCTGGGATGATAACATTGCGATTCAAATAAAGGGGCGATATTTTGCGAGCCGTCGTAAAGCACACGCGTCGGGGCGCCTAGTCAGCGGAGCGGAGAGCACTTAAAATCCTACGACACGACTTTATTTATGCTGTTAAACCTATATAATTTTATTGATAACGACAATAACGTTTCGCTTAAGTGTAGTTATTAGAATCGTGTTTCATTCCGTTTTAAAAGATAGATAAAATAACGTAACCTGTATAGGTAGAAGTATATCATATCCGAAGTGGCTTATTTTAGTATCAGAGGCTAAGGTTTTAGAATGTTCTAGTTAGTTTATATCAGGTCTCTTAGGAAACAAATATGTATCATTTAGTGCTCGTTGCTAAGCTGTCATGATAAGATAATAATAGTAAAAATATGTCTCCTAATTGAATGTATGTAGTTAAATTATAAAAATGTAAATGGAATTAATCTCTATATCTATGAACATTAAAATTAAGTTTTGGTTGCCAATATTCAACAATAAAAAGCAGCAATAAAATGCAATGCAGTTGCACATGTTCCTAGCAAATGATTTGCTCGGTAAATTATCATTGGAAGCTCATTTTACTAACTTGATTGAAATGTTAAAAATAATCATTATTTCATTAATCCATTTACCATTTCAATTTATGTTAGTCTTTTCTACATATACGGCATGTGTTGCGAGTCGAATACATATATAGATTATGATAAATATTAACATCATAATTATGCTCAGAAAATGTTACATTTCAGAAAATGTAGTACTTTAGCGAATTATTTTGCAAAATTAAATAAAATCTAAGAAATTCATATACAAAAATATATATATTTATTTTCGGTGATAGGTAAAAAATCATCTTGAAATATTTAATATAAATATTATATATAGTGTAGAATTGTGGATGATCATTTTTCATCCACTTACGTAACAAATAACTGTCTTGATGTAAATATTGATTAGTCAATACATAATACAGGATGGGAATTGAATCTGCAACTGTCCGGCCAGCGGTTCGACTCACTAAGCAATATGGATTTCGCTGACGATTGAACAGTTTATTTAAAGATTATAAAATGTTCATAGTACAAAATATACATTAAATACAATGCAATACAGCATTTTATTGTGTGTCATTTAAGAATTGCATCGTGTCAGGCAAAAAGTAGTTAAAAAATAAAAAATGCCACGACACGACAAAAAAAATCGTACATTGTAAACGTCGAGTAATGCAATAAACGAATCGTGATTGAGCATACGTGTTGGGAAACACGAGCGCGGCTACGTTCGCTGATTTTCATAATCTGTGAATTTCATAAAAAAGGCGCTTAAATCACACGACGCGCCAGCAGTCGCCGGGCGCGGTGAACTTTGAACTGTGTTGGAACACAATAAACATAATAAATATTATGAAACGTTTCATATGTACGTGACTGACGGGTCGAGTGGTTTAGAGCTAAGTGAGTGTTACTGCTAATCCGGGTGTCGTGGGTTCGATTCCCAATACTTGTTCTCTATTTGGGTATGTAAAATATTATCGGGCACAAATACAGACTCCGGGCCATTATTACTAATTTCAAAATTGAATGAGCTAATAACATCCACCCGGTGATCGAACCTAGGATCTTTTGATCAGTAGTCGGCCTTGCAACCACTCGACCACTCGTCTGCCTACCGTTTCGGGGATTACAGGCGTGATGGTACCGTCTATTATTGCAATATTAATATTACAATGAAACAGTTACGTTTTGATCAAGCATTTCAGATGTTGAACTGATAATTTTTTTTATGTTTTAACTAAAAGATCAACAACATGCACATCAATATTTAAAAGCAAACATTGTGGAACATGAGTTCACAGAATGAATTCTTATTCACAGAAATAACTAGAAACGTTGTGAGGAGTTTTATTTCAATATTTGTGTACATTAAGGTTTTATAAAAGCTATAAATTTTCTTCCTCGAATCTTTACGAGCGTTGGATGTTGTTTAAATAAAAATATCAATGTTTTCATTGTCAGCTTCGTTTGAACTTGTATTTCAATGAAAAATAGAGTGAACTCTCTTTAAAATTGAATTCTCATATTTATTAAAAACTTTTATCTTTTTCTTCTTATCGCAGTTAACTTGTCTGGTTTGAGAAATAATGAGCCTGGCTAAGGCTGAAGGATGAAGGCATATAATTTTGTAATGAAATGCGCGCCAGAATTTGAACCTAGGAGGCCCAAGGTGGAAAGTTAACTTCTAAGTCACTAGGGTCTCCATGCTTCGTATTATCTGTCAGTATTGTGGTGCAGGATTAGCGATTCAGCAAGGATAACTTTGTAATTGCCTAGCGCGCGCCAGACCCGCAGTGGATTTGAAGTACGTCGCATGGGGAGGGTCTTTTAATGCACTGCAATATATTATTACTGTACTCACCTAGGTATTCTGTAGGTATAATTTTAAATTGTCCTGCTCTGTCCGAATACTATCTACCAGGTCATATCCAATTCAGTCATGATATGATAGGATGTTATTTTAATTATTTGACAATAAATAAGCACGTAGTCGGTATTTGGCACGTATCGGGTTTACATGGAGGCTGTGCATACTCATCAAAGTATCAAAACCCCTCAGTAACGAGTATGTGGCACGGAATCACCTCCGCGGCGTCACGTGCTCGTCTCTGAGCCACGCGTGACTTCAGTGCTCAGCGAAGGGACCAAATTGTACGTTTATTGAAGAACAATTAAATGGAAAACAACAAAAATATATGGTATTAGCTGGCAATGATTTGGAGTTTATGTACACTCCATTGTTTTACGATTAACATTCTTTGTCAGTGAGCCTTTACTTACTAACCATAAGTATCGATTATATTAATAATTGTATGTTATACGTGCAAACAAACATATATTTTTTAAGAAAGCGTTCGATACGCTTGGCATTGACGTGCTATTGACAAAACTTGCAAGGGTCGACTTCACACTACATCTGTTGCATTTCTTTGTGAGTCACATGAACGACCGACAGCCGTACGTGGACTTCAACGGGGTAGAATCCTCACCGTACTACACTCGATCAGGTGTAAGTCAGGGCAGCAATCTGGCTCCCCTCGAATTCATAATAATGATAAACGATTTGCCAGAAATCATCAAACATGGAACTTGTTTATTATTTGCAGACGACCTGAAGTTGCTGTTCGAGGTCAAAAATATTTATGATTGCGAAAGCCTTCAAGAGGACATCGACAGAATAGCAGCGTGGAGTACGGACAACGGACTTATCTTCAATGTGTCCAAATGTTCAATCATAACATTTACCCGCGATCAAAATGCTCTTAACTTCAAATATAGAATTGGAGATGCAGCGCTGCAACGGGTCACGCAGGTACGTGACGTCGGAGTTTGTATTCCTAACCAGTTGATGTTCGTGATCACATAACAAGGGTCTGTTAGAAGGAAACTTAGGATTTGTTTTACGACAGTCGAAAGGTCTCACCAATATACCGCTCCCAATATACCGCTCTCAGTATACCGCTCTCAGTATACCGCTCTCAGTATACCGCTCTCAGTATACCGCTCTCAATATACCGCTCTCAATATACCGCTCTCAATATACCGCTCTCAGTATACCGCTCTCAATATACCGCTCTCAATATACCGCTCTCAATATACCGCTCTTAATATACCGCTCTCAATATACCGCTCTCAATATACCGCTCTCAACATACCGCTCTCAAGGTACTGTATCATGCACTGGTGAGGAGTCATCTCGAACACAGTGCCTTTAATATATGGAGCCCATAAGAGGCAAAATAGACGGTGATGTTGGAGCGGGTCAAAAACAAGTTTATGAGGCATCTGTACATGAACATGTACGGGGTCTACCCATTTTACCCATTGATGTACCCGACGTTATTTGTTCTTGGTGTGGTTGGGTACAATGAGCTTTTAGAGTCCCGTCGTGAGTTTGCGCTGGTAGCACATCTGGTGAAACTGCTGCGTGGAGTAGAACACAACCCCGGAGTCTGGCGTCGGCTTAACATCTTTGCGCTGGAGCGCTGCGTGGGGAGGCGCCGACCACTATCACTGCTGGCCGTGCCGAAAGCCAGAACGAACTTACTGTCCAAGGCGCGTCATATCCGCGCAATCCGTACGCTCAATGAGGCGCACTAAAAGCGTATTTTCATCGCAGTCTAGTGGGTTCGCAAAGGTGGCATCTGATATGTTATAAATATTAAATGTATTATGATTCTAATTTTAGGTTATGTTATTTTATGTTATGTATAGTTATATTTGTGCACAGCAATAATGTATTTGCATCTATAAGGCCACTCTGTCGCAATAGGTTAGACCTGTAAGGATAGCTGTTGTGACGGATATAAATAAATAATAAATAAATTTTAAAAGTAATTATGTGGTTAACACATTTTTCACTGTCTATCATATGGAAGCGATAGAAGAATGGTTCATTCTTTATGACTCGCGAATCATATGACTAGAACTGTTTTCAAGAGATATGTAATTATTACTTCAGTTATCTCAAATTATAATTTCAGTTTTTCATACCTGTGACCTGTGCACTCAGGTATGTCCTAATTCCGTCCTACATCATGTAGGTACAACCTACATAGAGTTGCCGTTGTCCTCACACGAGGTTAATGAGCCGACGATCATGAAAAATGACACGCGAGCGACTGACAACATCCATACGTAGAGTAATATTCGAAAATGCACAATGTTGTGATGACACGGAATTATTTTGATAATCGATGAACAGGGCATAAACAAACTTGCTTGGAGCCTTTACTTGTTTTAAAATTAACTGCGTCATATGTAAGTTATCGACTTAAACTATAACTAGACACTGCACATTATGAAGCTTTTAAGTTCTAAATATACATACATGTGCTTAAAGTAAGTAGTAGTAAGTAGTTTTAAAGTTTTACAACGAACATCTAATTCTTTTCTGCTGTAGTCAATTGGACAAAATCGTACAAAGCTTTTTACCTCATGCTTACATCGAACTCCATTAATTGGCTCTACTTCTTATCCAATAACAGTTATCTTCAAGCGATTCGCAACTTGTACATGGCTGAAATAATCGATGTCTCATATATTATTATTTTTCTCAAAATTGATAATACTTACTAACTATTTTATACTAACAAATGATAAGTAGATTAATGTTACTAATAGTTCTTCACCTGGGTTCATGTGACTAATCAACTAATATTCATATCCATTATTATAGCGATATCTGAATAAATTGAAACTACCAGTCCTATTCGAGTTCTATTGAAGGTTTTATTTACTGCTACCGTCACTTGTTACTACTGGGCGCTGGTTTTTCATTCTCTTCATATACAAAAACTTAAACAAAACCTACATACTTCGTATTTATATTATTTATGTAAGGAAGTCTTTTGTTCTGTATCAGGTACGAGTAAAATAAAGGAATAATAATAATCTTAAGCCGATCGAAAAATCGTATGTCACGTGCAAACGTCGTAAATACTCTGTAGACATTCGATAGAGTTATAACCATTTTTGACAACATACAGGTGTTATATTTGTGCGTTTTCGTTGTAAGATCTTATAAACGCATTCTTTTAATAAACAGTATGAAAATAGAATTAAAATTTGTGTTAATAATGACATAACTTTGTTAATCAAAGTTGTCAAAATCAAAGCTTAGATGACATATTATTATATTTCAATATTTCATATTATAAATCAACATATTATTTATATTTACTTTATTACAGAACTAAAATCTCCACATAATAAAAAATAAATATTTCTTAATAAATCTACAGCACAAACGCAAAAATTTAGTCAAATGTCAAACTATAAACGGGTCGTTGCACTCGCGAAATATATCGCCGTATGTTATCATATTTGCGTTGGCATAAAGCTGTAAAAGTTACACGGATGTACTCGCAGCTTGGCACGTGCGAGCGCGCTCACACGAGAATAGCCTGTCACCTGAACGAGTTAAATATTGTTCAGGTTTTTTTATAAATGTAACTTCACGCCTGTAATCTCCGAAGGGATAGGTAGAGAAGTGTAGTGCACTCCCAGGGTTCACCAGTTATGTTTATGTCCCATGGAATAGGTGGTGTGCCTATTGCCATACACCGGGCACATATGCAGACTCCGAGTCAATACTAGAAATTTTAAATTAGAAAAATCCAATAGTACCCGACCCGGGAATTGAACCCAGGAACTCCTGATCGGCAGTCGCGCTTGCAACCACTCGACCAACGAGGCTGTCATTTTAAATATAGGTACCTACATATATTTAGTTGAAGTATTTTTATTATATAAAACAACTGTCTAAGCGCACTTGTTTTGAGAGATACTTTTAAATCCAAAATTTGATGGACGACGAGGGTTATTTCGTTACCATTTATGTACAACATCAGTTACGTAATGTATTAGACAGTCAATTGTTAGACATACAATAGCTATTTACCGCACAATACTATGTGAAATCAACTATAATAGTTTTCATAATACTAAGACATCAGGACGTTGATCAGGATTAATAGAGAAGCCATATGTATCATTAAAACAAATATTTGCAGTCATAAAATGGCGTAACAATTTAAAACATACTTTTTACACTCATTTTTGATTTAAAATCAGCAATGCGTCTGATTACGCCTTTTTACGACATCAACTGCTAACGGTGTGTCGACGGCCTACTGTCAATCGCTACCATATCACTGATCAGTTATAAGCAAATGTCAACGTTGGTAGCTCGGACACAAAGTTTATTTTTCAATGTAGCGCTTATGGAGTTTTGTCGTTTTGTAAATATAGTTGATACAGTATTAAAAGACAAATTATAGTCAGGCTGTCCGGTTCCAGCACTTTAATAAACGGTAAGTTCATTTTTTTTACGTTCGAGTCAATTTGCTAGGCGTTCGTAAATAAGCCGAGCGGCGTAACGCGTAATTTACGGAACACGTAGTTACGTGATATTGGCTTTGCGAAATGGAATGATTGGGAAAAGACTGGAAATTCCCTTTTTTATCTTACATATAGTTATCCTGCTGTGAATGTTACGGGCGTGTGGCGAAAGGTTACGGAAGAGTGAACGCAAAAATGTCCTAAATTATCTGATAAAATAACAATACGACTTAGTACTTAATGAACTTATGCATATTGATAATTGTACCGTACAATGTATGTACCGACTTACAGCCCTGTTCTTTTTTGAGAGGAACTCTTGTCTAATCTTCGAACGTATATAAGAATTAATGTGCCCTCATTCACATATTCCGATCATCATAAGAATGTGCATATTTCTAACTATCGTTGCATTTGTCTTGGTTATTTGTCATATTTCTGTGATGTTATCGCAACACCAAAGGTTAACCCTTAACCTTTATCTTCACACAAGACCCCGTGAACCCAAACATTGTTATTTCCATAAGCCCGATAGGACCCATTACTCGCTCCGAAACATTAAGGGTTGATTGTGATTGTTATGGGTTTTTGACGATTGGCCATGGAGTTGTTACTTTTAATATTATAAC
>DWEE01000213.1:0-19821 GCA_018245755.1 Parelbella macleannani | reverse complement strand
TATTGCACGGAAAATATGGACCCTCAGACTTGTAACGGTCGCCATCAAATATTCCATTCGCCAATGCGCGTTTCCTTATCTCCAAAACGCGTACAATAAAGTCCCATACAACTTATCGAGAACCCTTATAAAAACCCTTCACGTTTGAAAGAATATCCTTTAGAATAGGGCCGCTGCCAATCCAATTACAACGGAACGTCGTATTTCGATTGGACTGCGATGGAATTTAAGTTTTAACGCCATGTCTTTACAGTTTAAATTCCAGTGTATTCGACTCGTAGTGAAGATGAGATTTGCATCAATTTGGGATATCTTAAAGAGGCCTATTTAAAGAGGTACGCCAGTTTTAAGAAGCTATTGATTTTCACTTGTTGCCAGTATTTTATTGCACGCCTCCCGATTTTTGGCGGCTGAGCTCAGCGTTCGACTGAGTGTGCTCCAAATTAATGGTATCGAAGTGATTGTTCGTGATCTTGATTAGTATTGAAAAAGGTTTCCTTTTAAATATTTTTGTATTCAGAAATATTTTTAGTTTATCGACATTTTATTCGTAATTAAAAAACCTCGGTAGTCAAAAGGTTTCCATGTAGGTGTATTGTCCATGTACCACGTAATTACATAGTATACTAGGTGTATTGACTAAATGGAACTAATTTAAAACATCGTATTTATATGACACGTTGGTAGCCACAGATATCTTTAATCCGAAGAATTACGAGTACAATTCATGTAGACTGAAAATTATTTAGCCTGAAAATTATTTAGCCTAATTGCATAATCACAATTAAGCCTAATATAAATACATACACATATAATATAAATACACATAAAAATATGATGTTTCAACTGTCTTTAAACAAGAAACCTTTTTGGAGCCATATGTTCTTTAAGTTAACCCATTTTAATCTAACCTAACCTAACCCAACCCGACCTAACCTAACGCAACGTAAAACAAAACAAAACTAAACCAGCCGACACATCACTATCGTAGAAAAAATGTACGCTTCCGAAGCTGCCGCATAAATAAAGCACAGAGTAACGTATGAACTGTACAATATGTCATAATTTATATTATAAGGAACATAACGGTCCAAACAAATTCACTTACGCGCGAACTAAACAACAAAATATAGCTGTTTCGAGGCTGAAAATATGTTTTATGAGCCACGCTGGGGCCACGCGTCCGTCAACTGCCACTGACGCGGGGCTACCAGGGCTTTGACTTTATATAGATAATCTTTATGTTACTTAAACGCGACTTTAACACAAATTGTTGTTACTAAGATTTCATTAATTTTATCATCATCATTATCATCAGCCTATCTAAGACCACTGCTGGACATAGGCCTCCCCCGATGAGGGCCACCGCGCCGTGTCCTCGGCTTGTCATTAATTTACCATATCGATTATCGTTATTATCGATTTAAATATTCATCCACAGCATAGGGAATCTATTATGACTGGTAAAAATGTTTTAATCTACTTAATTTTCATATTCTCTTTGCCTGACAGAATTAGGAATTTTAATAAAGCAGTACATTAAGGAAACTCAGTGTATTATAACAACCTATTTAATTATATCCTGCTTGAGTTCCACAATAAGGAGTTAATAGATTCTGGATCTGGTCATTAGTGATCCTGATTACTGGGCCGAAGGTCGTAGATTTCTATCTCACCCAGAACAAATATTCGTTTTGTAGCTAAATGTAAAATTATCTACATTATATAAATATGTACTTGGAAAATATCATATATGTATATGTTCATTGATGGTCCTCTCATCATATATAGGATATACCGAGCTTGGAATCAAATAGCCGCACTTAAGATTTCCCAAAATATTATAGAAAAAAATAAAATGACATAAAATAACAATCGATAAGTAAGAGATAACTTCCTTATATTCCTACGTACTATTCGGAAATGTCTCCAAATATTTTTAATTCATGGTCACCCTCTGTAATAAAGCTAGGCCGCGCGAAAATCCGACGCAGACAACTATTTCAAGCGAAACAAAACACAAAAGATCATTCTACGAGCCGACGCGACCGCCGACCACTCCAACGAGCGTGTAGTCGCAGGAGCGGTAGAAGTGGTAAGAGTGGTAGAAGTGAAAAGATCCTATATCTATTATAGTACAAAGTGTGATTGTAATAAAACCTAATGTAATAGATAAACACGGATACAAGAAGAGTATTAAACCTGCTGATTAGTTCGCAACCAAGTATTTATTTATTACGCTTATGTTTTTTTCCTGCGGATGTCCAATGCCAGCGACTACTATATAGGCTTAAATTTTGCTATGTATTTATTACATATGATTAAAATTTATTAAATTATCACGGTCGCGTAAATGGCATGTGCTCGTTTAAAATAAGGTTGTACGCACAGAGATAACGCAAAGCGTATTGATTTTCTCCTTCTAATTTATTCTCTCATTTAATTTCAAAAATGCTGATTTTTTAAACTGTATTTTCGAATAAATAATCGTAAAATGACGGACTTGTTGGCCTAGTGATTACTGAGCCTAACTACCGAACTAAGTATTATGGGATTCATTACAAAAAAACATTTGTATTATGGGCACAAATATCTTTCATCTGCCCGAACGTAAAGCTATTCATAAACGTAAGTAAACATTATATTATCACACTATTTAGAACGCTTTCATTATATATTATATTGATAAATAATTGTAAAACAAAACATATATGTACATACATACATATAAATACAAACGGTCAATATCAAGTTTAGTCCACTTGATTGACTCAACTTCAAAATAGGAACAAACCTAGTATATATCTAAAACCTAGACAAAAGCAAACATAATTAAGTACTAGCCATCACAAAGTTTAAACGCTAACATGAGTACAAGTGACAGACGGTAGCGGAGAACTAAAAAAACCAAAGTGTACGCGAGAGATCTCTAGAGGCTCGTAAAGACAAGGACTAAACTATTTATCACGTTGACATTTTATCTCCCGACTGTTGTGTAAACTGGCAAAGTTTTGGTACAGCACAAGTTTTGTTAAGAATTTTATGTGTCAAAAGCTTTAATTTATGATTACCGCGCTTGGTGTATAATTTTTATTCAAAGATATATTTGTATTTTAATTGCAGATTACTAACGATATTGAATAATGTAAATAACGCTTATTAGTTAATCATTTCGTTTAAACTAGACTGTACATATTCTGTACTTAATAGATACTAGTCCTTTACCTAAAAAAATTTTTATTTAGCATCTTAAACAACAGTATTACTTCGTTTTCCCATAGATTCTGTAACAATACCACATATATTAATAACCACAAAAACTATAAATTATATTTTTGCAGTATATCGTCATATTTTTTTCTATCCTACTCTCCCAGAATATTCTCTTTAGGTGTGAAGGCTACCAACGTTCAGGCAGCCCGTGTTAGATAGCAAAACGATTAAAAGGTTAATGATAATAAATAATAAATAAATATCTTTGTTGTTTCCAAAAAAGATTTAACAACTACTACTAACATACATATGTAGTAACAAATGATAATCTGTTAGTAGTTGTGTTAGTAATTATGTTTTACTTAAGGATATTAAGTACCTACTACATATAAACACACAATTGAAGCCTGAGACATACATAGGTACTGCACGAAGGGTGTTACATAGAAAAATATTCTAATTTAACATAACGATTGAATTTTTGGATAATTTCACACTCGGTCACCTAATTGTAATCTTTTCTATTATCACAATACAAACCTCACGATCTTTAATCGCTCATTTCTCATTACTTGCACCGCGCTTATACTCTTATTGTTAAAGTTTCGATGCACGATGCAAAGTAAGCATGCACATGTGGTACGAACGTACTAAAATCTTCATGCGGTTAAAGTTTCTGATGACCCATAAGATGGTTTTTCTTATTTGCATGTTATGCAGGATTTCTGCAGTCGTATTTTGGGTTGGAGCGTGCTTTCACTAGTTCATATCGATATTTCGACACTTATAAATATTTTGAAATCGTAGACAAAATAAAAGAAATAGAATGTAATGAAAAATGTTTTTGAATTACTGTTCCATCCAATGTTGACAGGCAAATTTCATCAATGCATAACACGTCCTATGAAAATGCTTTATGTATGTGTTGTTTGAATAATTCTGTCAGGACACTCACAGTATGGGAAGTGCGAAAGTTTATTGAAGATTACATATTTGTTAAAATATAAAACGAGATTTAACGTTACTCCATCTTCTTGCAATGTTTTAAGCGAACATATTATATTAGCGGTTAATGTACACTTAGTACATGCTTTGATTGCTTAAATTTATTTAGAGCTCTTTAATGCGTTCATCTTACACAACGAACATAATACATTACTATCAATGATTTACTACACTCATCGAACTGCGAAAACCAAACCAAACACGTTTATTTTAAACATATATCATTAAATAGATACTTTTGATTTAAATATCCATCACGTACGCCGTTCATCATGAGGAAACTTGCAAAAACGCTCATATCTCATGCCTTGCACCGCACGGACATTTATTGCCAAAGTTGGTTTGAACACGCGCTTCGAGCGGTAACTCGGCCGCCCGTACGATACAAATTTCTGCTCTGCGAATTGAAAAATCTCCCTCTCGTTCTAATAATTAATATTTGTTTGCAAACGATCGTATCTGTTTTATTGCTGTTTCAATTTGTACTTTTATTGCAGTGTGTTGAATGTTCGGTACGTGTCAGTGAGAAATACGTTGTAGCCTAGATATAGGTAGCAAATAGATGTAGATACATATATCAATGAGATAAATGTTGAAATTATATGGAAGTTAAAACCGCAGTTTACGGACATTCTATTAGTGAGATATATATTAGAAGTAGAAGGAAGGTTACAGATACAACGTTCTATCATTCTGCCGATGAAAAATACCTGTAGAAAAATGAAATGAAAATATTAAAATGTAGTTTAGTGGCATTGCCTCAATGAGAAATATAGTCCGACTAGATGGACGAATCAGAGCATAATTATTAAACATTTGCGAAGAAGATTTTTAGTAGATATCAAAGACATCAATGAAGAGCAAAATTATTTCTACCGCTTCGTAATAGTGTTATTAAAAACCACACGTGAGTAATATTATCCATGTTTCTTACTCTCTAAACATTCAAATATTAGTTTTGATTGGCACGGGCATACGTCAATATTTGTTTTGGTCTAGGCGTCTGCCAATGTCTTGTATTTGATTTAACGTAGACCTAACTTGTACAAGCATGACACGCATTCGCTCAGCATACATATCACACATGTACATATGTATGTGTACATGTGGTTAGATACGTGTGTGTGTTGCTTAATTTTATAAATACTGTATCCGTAAAATTACAAGTGTCTGTATTTATTTCATAGATCGTTAAATCACAGACTGTTAAATAAACATTTGCTTTCGTTTAAACGCAATTCTAGATAATGGCAGAAGTTTCTAGAAATCCAATTTTCCATGGCCAAACTAACAATTTAAAATAAACAGGTTAAAAATATACAATAAATATCTGACCACTAAACTTTCAACAGGTATTGAATTAGTGTGATATGGAATATTCCCTATGGGAATACCCACAATTGTAGACAGATTTGTAAACGTCTTGCTGAGTAGTGGGACGTAAGAAAAATTGGAATCAGCTACAAAAATACTATATGACTGTTACCCATAAATGGCCCTTGATTGGAAACCATTACTACGTCTTATGAAACTGACTGCATGTTATCCATCAAAATATGGAAAAACTGAAAAAAGTATTCCCCTTACACTCATTCATTCAAGGTTGTAAGGTTAAAAGTGCTTTTAGGAAATTACCTGAATCTCCTTTGGTAATTTGGATTTCTTTTAACGGAACATATAAAAACATTTTGACACTGTAAGTGTACTTGGAAAAAATTATTTCTACCAAGGATAATTGCTTTGGATTATGTGGGTACGTCATGGAATTTTTAGTATATTACTTTTTGCCAAGTCCCTTAATGGATAGGCAGAAAGCACCGAGTGTTAAATATTGCTATGCTCCCAAACCTGCCGTGCTTCTACCACATTCGTAAGTCTCTCGAAATATTTCGATAAGGGACCTGACGTGATGATATAATAGATAATAATAAATTTGGATGCTGTAATCAATTCCAGTTAATGATAGATGTTTCTGGAAATCCAATTGTTCCATCATCAAATTTCACTTTTGTATCTGCCGCAACCTTCTATTATTCAAAGTCATCCCGAGAAATCTGACGAACTGCCATCAAATAGAGCTTCCGGCGGAAAGGTAATCTTGTCGCCCTCATATTTTAGCAGCAACGTCCATTTACTCATGAAAATTCTCCGACTTTTCCTATAGTAAGAGGCTACATTCATTCTCCTACAAACCGAATTAAATCTTTTAATAATTGCAAATATCACGGTAACGATTTATTGGTACAAAAATGGCTATTTTAGCTTCAAACCAATCTATAAATGCGATAAATACTTTAATATTTTTCCATCACGCCAGGTCCTTTATAGGCTAATTAGAGAGGACCTAATGAAAAAATTCTCTATCTTTTGAGACCTGAAGTTCGTGATCAACATTCGTAATTGCCTTTGTCCATGTGCTGTATATTACTTTTATGTTAGAAAATACTTAGTGTAAAGGAAATCGTAGATAAGATTAAGATTTGAAAAGCTCAACAGAACTCACTAGCTTATATAACAAAATTTAAATTAATCCAATAATGTAGGTACAGTTTACATTCCGTAATTGTATGAATAAATGAGGCAAGCCCCAGACATCTTACATAATGCCAAAAGCAAAGAATCTTTATATCCTCGATCAGACAATTTTAATCAAGGGATGGAACCATCAAACTTTTGGGTTAATGTATGCCAACCAGTGTCTTAGTCTTACATCAACTTTGAGAAACTTCGTCATTAGTATGAACCGTAAAAGTTTGAATTCCCTCACTCGTTGCCAAGTTTCCATATAATGCAAGGAAATTAAATTCCTTAATCTCCAATCTTTATCTTTCCTTTACATTGTCATAAATGTTTATCGTTCTTTTGTTGGACACAGTTCTCCTCACAGAATAAGAAAGGTTAAGGCCATAGTTCACCGCGCTGGCCAAGTGCGGATTCCAACTATTATTATCATATTTTTTAAATCTTAAATCGAATCAGTTCAATTGATTATAATAATGATATAGATTATGAATACATACATATTTTATCAATTACCCCCTCTTAACACTTTTTAGCATAATCTAGTTTTGGTATATTTGGGTTTTTCGTATTTTAATATTGTTATTAAGAACATTTTTATTACCATGTCGCCTTCAGAGTTCCAAAAGTAAAAAATACTTGAAAAGCTATGTCCCCGTTTTTCATAATAAATATAAGTTATAAAGAAATCAGGAACATCTTTTCATAATTTTACCGCACAAGTCAACTTACTACAATATGCTATTACACGGCCACAGAGCTACGTATCATTAATCATTATTATTATCAGTTAGATGACGGCGCTACGATTTAAATCAATATAGAGGTCACAAACTGTCCTAATTCACTCATATATTATAGGACCTAAAATAGCTATAGGGACCGCATAAAAAGACCGTTTATCGAGGTTAATAAGACAGGGAATCGGTTAAGAGTGGTTGAAAGTGGTTGCAGGCGGTTTAAAGCAGTTGAAAGCGGTTGAAAGAGCATAGCGTGCATAGCAAAGCGTTGACTCGATGTTGCATGCTCGGTGAGTAGTCCGACCGCGACGTTCATTTCTGCTGCGTTGTTTTTTAACTGTTAATCTAAGAAAAAATATACTATATGCCATTTTAACAGAAGCCTATAAAAATACATATTACGGTCTACTGTTATTAATAGTCCCGTTCCTGCAGTCTAATGATAACTAAAAAGCCTATTGCTACCATCGTGTTAGAGAAGGGTGCAGATATCCATGGGCGATGGCGGCGATTTAAGTCTAGAGTTTTACTTATTGCATACGATTAAAACCAAACACTAAAACATAAGTATGAAAACTTGCTACTAAGGTAAGAACCGGGCGTTAACTGTTGACTAAGTTACTGTTTCGTTTGTGCTATGACAGCAGATATGTAAGAGGCTTTATTAATCAATTTGTCATACAAAGTTAAGACCACGGTTCATTAATAGCAGGTCGTTATAATTTAATCAATAGAGAGGTCACTCTGGCCCAGTTCACTCATGCATTGTAGTACACACTCTTGGAAGTGCGCCAAGCGGTCTCACAGATTTTGACGTATCTTTAACTTTTTATTTCGTTTTTGGATAATGAGTGTTTGTGAACAGATTAAAAATTGGTTACTGCAAAAGTTACTTAGAGTATTTTCAAAGTACATCCAAACGACCATGATGATAATAAAACTACGGAAACACAAGCATTGCATGAAAAAAAAAAATTTCAAAGCACTTCACATTTTACAACGAAAGTATTATTTTTAAAACGAACGACTTCGACATTGTGTGCTTGTATCAACATAGTATTATTAAAGAATTTAACTTCCATTAAATTAAAATTAAATACTTTTCGTTCAAATTTAACTAAATGTCTTCAAATAGCTGTGATTATTGGCCTCATTGCGTCAGGGTATTTACGGAAGACGTCAAAGCAGTCGTATTGATCAAATCGGAGCTTAACGATATTCAAACCATGAATTCGAAGACGTCTATTAACGCTTTGTATAAGAATTTTTAAAAGAAAATAAACTATCTCAGACTTTTTTTTATACTGAATTAAGGTTATTTTTTCATTAGCACAGATTATGGAACTAGTTTCTTTCTCCATATTTCGTAGGTATCCCTTATTCAAGACTTATCTTACATTATTCATATACCTAATATAATATGAGCTTTTCGCAATGTGGGAGGTAAATAGGACTCCTCAGGATTATTCATAATTATATCCATGCATATATCACATCATTATATCATCTTAATAGCATCTATGGTCATACTTCTATATCATCACCAAATAAGTTGTTTAATTTTATAAATTTCTTCAATCATGAAGGAGTTCTTTTTATCCCGTTTATTATTTCCTCTCTAACCGTAACATCATTTCACCATTAACCATAGGCTCTACTTACCCCTTACTCCCTACGCTTGCGGCGAAAACCGCGTTGGTAAGCACAAATACACACGCTGTGTTTCGTAATAAAATTACATTACTTTTATGATAATGGCATTGTTTCCTGCAAACTAACATTATTTAATGATAATGTTTTATGCACTTTTAATAAAATTCCCATGTGCATATAGATAAGATGCTGATGTTAAAACATTTCAGCGTGCTTTTAAGAGCTTACTTTACGCTGTACGTCAAAACTACCTAGTACATTAGTACCTACCTCTTACGAAATTCCAAATAAATACTGTACCAGAAACATTTTTGCACCGCTTTTATTTGCTATGGGTAAATCAAATTTTTCGTTTTATAATTTACATTTTAACAAGTTCTACAAAAGATAGATAAACGCAAACTTTCCATATAATAATAACGTAAAACAAAGGCGACAGTCTATAAACTAATTTAAACTAACCCCATAATACAGTAACGTGTGTCACAAGGATAAAAAAGTGACAGTTATAGTAACTGGTGAAGTTTTCTAGAGAGTTCCACCACAAATGTTTACCGTTGGCCTCGATTATATCGATCAAATCACGGCATAAAGACCTTCGAACAGAAACGGAATCTACGTATGTTCTTTATTGTGCCCGTAAACAATACTTTAACACGCTATGGGCTAAAGCTGTAGCATATTTGATCATAAAGCTGGCTAATAATGTTTCGAAGTAAGCATTCTCTTGGGCTATGATAGCGCTATGTCGCTATCCTAATAAGAGACAGAACTGATGCAATTAAAAGGGAACTAAACAAAGAAAAGCTGGTCTGACGACCTGAAAAAGGCAACGGGGTGGTGCTGGATTCAGAGGGGCCACGACTTCGAGGAATAGCGCCGATTAGCCTATGTTCAGTAGTGGACATCCAAGTGCTAATGGATGGATGGAAACAAATATTTATTATCTATATTAAACAAATATCTATTATCAAGTCCAAAAATTCAAATCGCGGGACATTATATATGTAGATATCTCTGGGATAAAAGTACAACAGACAGGCAGCGACAACTCAATATGAAATCCTAAATAGGATGTGTCATACTACTAGCGGCAGTAGTCGACTTTATAGCGTTAATATTTCACCACACGCCCGAGAATTTCATGCATTTCGTACGACGAATATGCGAAAATGTAGAGATTAAAAGCCTTCACGCTAACGTCTATTTTATTTCCGAGTCGTATAAAATAAAAAAATTATAATATATGTATGTATATATAAATCGTTAGTATATCCACAAATACTTGGTTGATAAACAACTTTAGTATGGCACATATCGTGGTAAACAGCCAAAATAATATAATAAAACAGATGAAACTAGCCAATGCTGCAATGGTATAAAGTACAAACGGTATCAAAAAATAAGATGACGTCAGTGATCATGCAGTATAACCATCATCGTCACCCCTTTTATCGTTCCACATATCCTTTCAGAACGAAAAGGACTTAAAGCGAAGTCTGCTACGCTGGCAAAATGTTTGTTCCTAGTATTCATGTTATTAATGTGAGTGTGCGGCATAAAACACCTGCAATATACTGAGGAGCGTCAATTAAAGATTTTTACTTACCCACTTATCTTACATTTAATTTTATATTGTATCGCTCATTACCTATTGCATCAAAACTTCCTTCATATCTACTGTTATTAGTTATTACTACTTACTACCTCTGACATTTGTACCTACTAAAAAATTTATTATTGTATACCTAGTCGACGGCGCAGGGTGTACGGTAAAACTCAAAAGAGTTTATGTTTACACCCTTTCATGTAATGTATATTATTTTCTTTGTATCAGAATAAATAAATAAAAAAAAAAAATAATATCTACTAAAGCTATTTCAGTACAGAGATGTACAAAATAGTTTAGTAAAAGTATTTAAATACAAAATGCTAATGCATTGTTACTTTACTATTTACAATAGAAATACAAAATAGTTTTAAATAAAAGTATTTAAATACAAAATTCGAAATACGTATTTTCATAATATGTTTTCCAAATAAAATATCTTATTACTTATTTAACTGATTTTAATACCAGTATTTGTTCAAAGAGCTCATCTTTCATGTTACTTCTATGGGGCCTCATAACCATTCCACCAAATGAAAATAGTCGTTCAATAGGTGCAGAACTTGGTAAGCAGGTATTATATTTAAGGAAGAGTTTTTTTAGATTTGGATATTTGTTCATGTATTCTAAAGTGTTGTCTTCATCTTTAAAATATTGTAGTGTTTCCAGATATATTGTAGTATTGGAATTATCACTGGCTACTAAAGAATCAGAGTCCTCAACAAACATATAATAAGATTCATCCCTTTCCTTCCTTTTCAGGGTTAGTATGTTGCACTTGGGAACTCTTTTCGTCTTCTTGTTTTATCTTTCTCAGTTCTGAAACAAATACTTCTTTAATGTACTCTCTGTTTGCTTTTGACACCTATTTAATTTTAAAAAAGGGATAAGATATGGATGCTATATTGCCATCTTTTGCTATTGGCTAGACTAATTTATAAAATCTCCCAAAACGCCTATTAATACTTTCTTTAATAACTTCTAACAATATATCACAATATGTAGGATTATCCATTTGCAAACTGCTTAGAATTCTTTGTATTCGCATTAGTTCTGGTATAAGACATCCGTAGTAAGTATCTTCGTCACCTTCTAAACTTCTGATACCAAGAATTAATGAATTCATTGAAAAAAAATGAATTAAATAATGTAACGAAACGTAACATCACGCCTGTAATCCCTGAAGGGGTAGGCAGAGGAGTGTAGTAATTATACTCCCACGTTTCACCAGTTACGTTTAAGTCCCATGGAATAGGTGGTGAGCCTATTGCCATACACCGGGCACGATTCCGGACTCCGAGTTACTACTAGAAATTCTAAATTAGAAAAATCCAATAACACCGGACCCGGGATTAGTATTATTTCAAAAACATTCAATAAAAACATTTAAATCAACAAAGAGAACAAAGTAGGAATTTAGGGGTGGTACATCTTAAGAGTGAAGTGGGGCTAAGTGGGCATCCCAGGAAAGGTTAACAGCGGGACGACAAGGAGAATTATTATCACTAATTATTACCCCAAACATAAACAGTGCACGGTACGTGTAATGAAGATCAAAGAGCACAAGAATTTATCGACAGCTATCGTAGTTCAATATCGGAAATCTGATATTGTCACAGCTTTAAATACAATGAAATATTGAGCTGTTAACTTTTCATTGTTAAACGGGGAAGATCACGAATTCTAATGACAGCAGGTACAAGGAATTGTTTATATTACCTGTATGCGTTTATATCTGGTTTCTGTCGCTAAATTTGAAAATGTTTTAATGTAAATCAATCGCACGCAATGAACAGGGGGTATGTTGAAAATCATCGATAATTTTCATTAAAAGTTATATTTAAGACAATATTACTTAATATAGTTTAATATTATGCAGTTTATCTGTATGTTTGTCTGTGCGCACCGTTGTCGTGAGCTACATAAATACATATATTCGAGGTGTTCATCAATAACTAAGCTGATTCCTTAGGAAACTTAGAGTATATTATCTATATATATTTTGCATTAGATGGCCAATGCGCGGCGATAACTAATGATATTAAGATGAAAAACTAATCGGCTGACAATGTTGTTTGTGGGATTTGTGGACATACCTCTGGTAGCAAAAAGTATTCAAGAAATATTTTTCCAGTTATCACCAATAGGCAGAGCGGTTCTGTGGAAAGTCTGATTTGTACAGGTGGTACTTCGGTAACGTGAAAACGTATAGATGGTTATTACAAACCGTGCAGACGAAGATATCTATTTATTATTATACAAAAACATCATATTTTTGGTGCTTTAGAAAAGTCGAGATGATACAAAAAAGTATTATATGTATACCTACATATGTATGTATAGTATATTGTCCGACACGCAAGGACGAAAGAAAATTAAATTTAGAAAAAGGATTTATTAAAAAAACTTTTGTGCTGTATTAAGAGGATTAATTTGGTTAAAGACAACGCAAAGGATGTAAATTGATCGCATATAACCAAATTTTGTGTGTGTGTGTGCATAAAAACGACTGTTGCCCGATGCTAAGCGACGAATCGCCAGCCACTATAAAAATCATGGAGTTTTACGATTGGATATAACATTTATATACATACCTGTATTTTTCTTAAGATACAGTATAACTATCCAACTCAGGCGTTAGTATTATAAAGATAACTAATTACAATCTAAATAATGATTCGCTACACGCGCGCACACAGGCACGCAAACACAGACACACAGACACGCATACACGAAAGCGCCCAATCACACGTTTAAAAGTCATATTGTACGATCCAAAGATTAAACGAGGAAAAGAAATAAATTATAAGAAAACATTCTGCATGTGTGAGGTCGAAATATACATAAAGTTCAAGCTCGCGCTGATTAGAGGTCGCGTTTATCATCAGTATAAATATCCTGTAATTTTTTTCCTTACGGGAGTTGAGATTTGTTAAGTCAACACTGGCTTCACCATGGAACAACAACTACATAATACGACATACGTAGCTAATGATATCGAAGTGCGACCTCCGGAATACAGTCAGACAATCATACAAATAAACTTCATCTCAAGCCAGCGACTCTAATCAACAATAGAGTCAACTCATTATAGTATGCAAATTCATCATAAAACTGACCATTACAGAAGTATGCAAGTGGTGCATTCCATTACAAAAATGCAAGGCGGCGTCGCAATACTTCAACACAATTACTGTTGATAATATACGACGCTTGAAAGCAAGTTATTGTGAAAAATCAGAGGAAAGTATCAATGTAAGTATGTAATTTAATATTAAAATCATCATGCTAAGTCGCTTCCACGGTGGGTAGAGAGCGTCGAGTGCCAAATATATCTAATTATCTTTAGAACTGACGTGCGAATCTGAATGGATCACTATCCATATAAATTTACTGATGATGATGGATCACTATCCATATAAATTTACGATACGGGACCTATTGCGGTAAATATATCCATAAATTTACAATGTCCACGTTCTAAAGCTATAATTTTTCCGTACAGAATATTTGTTGCTCAGACTTCACACCTGTAACAAAAACAGAGGTGCGAACAACAACAGAGCTGATCCTAAAAGCAAAGCTGACCCCAAGAGCAGAGCTGATCCCAAGAACAGAGCGGATCTCAACAACAGAGCGGATCTCAACAACAGAGCGGATCTCGACAACAGAGCGGATCTCAACAACAGAGCGGATCTCAACAACAGAGCCGATCAATACAACAGAAAAGATGCCAGTACAGGAATCCCGTTTAGGTGAAGTAGAGCCAAAGCTGCACCCCAAGGAAGAGCTGCTGCCAGACGACTGTGGGGACATATACGAAAGTCGCATTATAGGAGGGCATACAGCTCAATTGTACGAATTCCCCTGGATGGTTGCCATCGGATACCCTAAATGTACGTATTAAACACAATATTTTATAAATCATATAAACACGATACCTACCCGACAGCATGTGACCCTAAATACTAATACGTGAGAAAAATACAACTGTTACCCTTGCCTGCTCTTCTTCCTATCCCGGCCTCTGCAATGTTCAATAGATAACTTTAAATAAATTTACATATACACATAGCATCATTACAATTAATTCTTATTAGTCATTTGGCCGTTAAGTCATATGTCACACTCGAAAGGCGCTATTCACGAGAAAACGTACGGTATTTCAAAGGTTCACAAAAAGGAGGAAGCCGTTAGAAAGAAATGAGTGTCTTATAAGAAAAGGTTCATTCACGAGATGGTCGCATATAAAGGCTATCATCAATTCGTTTCAGGCCCGTAGTAACATAAGCGTCTATGAACAATCATTACTTCTTCGTCGTAGTCCTTGTCGAATTCCGGATAACAAAACATCGCCACCATTTTTAAGAATGCAAATATATTTTTTCGGAAAGCAAGGGCATCATTTTGGTGAAGATGTGCTACGGAGTGCACTATCTGGGTGGAAATACAGATATAAAAGTAATAAAGCAGTACACATTGGCCAAGCTTCAATATTCTGCATTGCATGAGTATATGGGGCGATGCATCGATATCGGTCAGCCGTTTTCAGTCTACAGTGCTTCGTAAGAGTCTTGTACCGATCAGCGATGTACCGACTAATTAATTTTATTCCCATATCTATAATGTGAATATGGTAAACCTCCTCATGATTATGTTCTCAGCGCAAGTCTAAAGAATTTTTGTTGGCTTCCCCAGTTGGTAGGAGCCTGCTGAGGTAAATTATGTCAATAGAAGGGCAATCATTGCTAATCGAATCGAATACTAACTTTCAGACAAGTCATATGAATTCGAATGTTCGGGTTCGCTGATCAACAATCGCTACGTACTGACAGCAGCGCACTGCGTAGTCGGCAAGACCATTGCTGGGGTCCGTATTGGTGAATACGATTTTAATAAGCTGATAGACTGCGACGGCAATGTCTGCGAATCGACCATACAGGTGACAAATTTCAACAATTGATAAACTATTGTAAAGAAAATTGTAAATAATAATGCCCACGAAATCAGTGGCCACGTAACGTTATGACACTAGAATTAAGTAGAATAAAGGAAAGACCAATGGTTATATTCACCATCATCATCATCGGCCTATCTCAGTCCACTGCTGGACATAGGCCTCCCCCAATGAGCGCTATCGCGCCCTGTCTTCGGCTTGTCGCATCCAGGATCATTATGTTATGTTACTAGTTTTTATTGTTGCTTTATTCTCGGTCCGAATACGAACGCTTTAATCTAGACAGCAATCTCGCGGCAACGTCCTTGAAGTACGATAAAAATATTAGTAATTGTATTAATTTTGTAAAAACTTTATTACAGGACATCGGAGTTGAAAAAGCGATTATTCACCAAGGTTACGTAGGGCATCCATTGTATAAGCACGACATTTCGCTGCTTCGCCTCAGCAAGAACGTAAATACGTCTGTCAGTAAGTTTCATTTCGCGTTATTGGTCGTTGGTCCTCGTTGGTCAGGTGAAGGTTTAATTAATCTTATTTATAATAGGACAAAAGCAGATTTACGACAGTACCACAACAGGCAGGGCGGCTGTTACCAAATTAAATATGGGTTAAGAAATAAAACATAAGTTAAGTAGCCTCCAGGCACTACGTTTCTTGGGATGGATTTTCCTAGCACCTCGGAGTCTGGATCTGTGCCGGTCGGGTGGCGACAGGCTCACTCCTTAAACCATAATGGAGCGTAAACATAACTAGTGAACGTGGGTGTATAACTAACTAACTCTAACTCTTCAGGGATAACAGGCGTGATGTAACGTTCGCAGGATGATTTAAACGCCAACAAATAGAAATGTTGGTCTACTGGTATAGGATTCGCCTTCCCACTCCAAGTTCAAAACCAGGCACATTTTTAGAATACTTTACAAAATGTTGTATATTATACGTAATGGAAATAAAATGTAAGCTTTCACAGAGAAACGCTATGACGACTTTATTACAATACCTCTATCGAGGTTCTAAGAGTACACCAATGTGTGGTGTATCATCATCATTATCAGGCTATTTCCGTCCAATGCTGGACATAGGCCTCTCCAATAGCACGCCACAGAGCTCGGTCTTAAGCCCGTCGCATGCAACTGCTGCCAGCCACTTTGCGTACATCGTCACTCTACCCTGAGGGCGTCCTACGCCACATTTGCCAAGACGCGGCCTCTGCTCCAGAACACATCTGTCTACTCCAACAGTTACCGGTTCTGCGACAAATGTGACCAGCCCACTGCCACTTCAGCTTACTAATATTTCGGGCTATGTCGATAACTTTGGTTCTTTGTTATGTTATTTTTAAATAATTATATAAAAGCGTAGGCAAAATTATAGCAGCACTACAACAGTTGAGCTAAGTTCCTTATTAATTTACAGGAAACGCACTTCCGATATGCTTACCTGTGACGAAGTATTTGCGCGACTTCAATATAATGAACACAAGGGCTATAATCGCGGGCTGGGGCCTCACGGAATTTCATTCAATCGCCTCAATACTACGCAAGGTGACAGTACCTGTCCGTTCAATAGAAGAATGCCAGTCATACTACAGGTAACGTAAAGAAGACGATATTTATATTAAATGAGGCCGTTGTGGAAGTAACATGGACATGCAACTAAGAGAATGTAATTTTACATTGGTAGTAGAAATCACTCTGTATATCTATTGTAGTCCCCCACTAAATCACAATGAAAAGTATCATGCTAATAGTAGAATCTCCATAAGATGACCGCTAAATTTATGAGCTTAGACTTTCGAAGAACAATAAATCAAGATTGTATGTTTGTCGCTATGTCGCGACTATGGGTGCGACCCGCAAAAGTATTTTGTCATCTAACGGCATTCACGAACAGTTTTGACACCATTTACAATATTTTAATTTATTTATGGAATACACCTGCTAAATCGCATGATATAGAATAACTGACTACCTCTTTGGTCGAGTGTTTGCATAATTTCTGATCTTGATCTTGATCTGACCTGATAGGTCTTGCATTCGATCCCTGAGTCGGATTCCCTCGGTTTTTCTAACTTGAAATTCCTAATAGCGGCTCGGAGTCTGGATTTGTGTCCAATGCAACGCAATAGATTCACCATATATTCTATGGTAGAACGTAAACGTAACCGAGTAACCAATTTTTAATCTTTGTGAATTATTATTGTGCATTTACACTTTTCTTAAACCACAACTGCATACTTTCTTATTGTTATTCACGTGTAGCTCTCATTGCTGATGTTTAAATTTAGACTATTTATATTTCCATAGCTATATAAATACTGAAGACTACCCCCAGTTCTGCGCGGGAGACGTTATGCAAGACTCTTGCCAGGGTGACTCCGGCGGACCCCTGATGCTGGAGGAACTGTATCAGAACCACTTTAAGGTCGTCCAATTCGGAATCGTATCTCATGGACCCCAAACATGTGGCACACAATTCCCCGGAACCTATACAGACGTTAGGAAACACATGGATTGGATCTTAGACAATATTGAAGAATAATTGGTTACATATGAATACCAGTTGCTTTATAAATGGATACGCCTATATCATGCCTGGAGGCCTCAGTTGACTATAAATTATGTTTTCTATACTGCGCGCTACAAATACGGGCTTAGAAACCCATTGTTAGATTCTTTTTTTGCATACGTCAATTAATTATAGAAAATCCTTCAGTAACATTATTTAAAATTTTAGCAGTTATTTCATACAGTTTTCTAAATCAATTTAATATGTATGTAATATGAATTTACAAGTACGAGTTCGTATTTAGATTTCAATTTACTTTCATCTTCTTATTCAGAAGATAATATCCCAAAATATTTCAAAATTTATTAACATAACATAAATAATATGTAATTAAATACAAGAAATTTGTATCACGATTAAAGAAACTGATTTCTGAATATGTTGTCTTTTGTTTCGTACCTTTTTTCCTGCCGCCAGCTTTCACGAGGCGGCTGCACACATGGCTTGTTGCCACAATAATTGTGAGCGAACAAACAACATCAACCAAAAATCAAAACTTATTACTTCAATTTTTGATTTGATTAAAGATAACTGTTATATTATAAACGAGACGACCATGTAGGTAGTTTAATATTTTACTTCATACAGTCTTTTTTACATTTCTTTATAACTATCACATTATAACTTCACACGATACACAGCCATGACAAGACAGCAATATCAGAGAGAGAGAGATAGAAAACACAGACAGTGTTTCCAAGATCGAATGTATAAAGTAGGAAGGTTGCAACGTTGCTACTTATCAGCAGTCCAACACCTTAACCACTCGGCCACCTCGGCGTAGCCAGTATCCAGTATCTCTGGTACCTGCGTAATGTAGATCTCCATAGGGACCTTCATTTAGATAGCCCAGTTCTTGAAGAAGCAGGCCGTGAGCTATTTCGACAAGGCTGACGTCCATCCAAATAAGCTCATTAGGAACACTGCCTCGTACCCCCGCCGTCCAGTCGGGGCTAAATCTTCCCTCAAGAGACCGAAGCGCGTAATAGATGACCCTGTCGACGATATAACACTGGCAAATAGATCTCCTCCGGCGGCCTCGTCCTCCCAGGCACTACACAACCACAACAAATACGCGCACCGTCGCCGTCGGGGAGGACGAAGTCTCCGCGTTCCACACGGCAGACGCGCGGCGCCCGCGCACGTTTAACCGTCCCAGTACCATCCCCCGATAAGCACACACCGTGTCTATCCGTGCCTAGGTCCGAGTCTCACAAGAGACGCCCACGGATCGGTCGCACAGCCCCTAGTCCCTTGCTCGCTGAGCGGAGCCGGAGGTCCAGCCCGTGCTGGGCCTCACTCCTACCCCTCCCCACTCTCCTTAATTCAGGCGGAGCCACTTGGACTCACCACTAAAACCCGATGAAGCTGTAGAGGCCATTAGAATCAACAATATAAGACACTTAGGAAAAAAACCTCACTAGCTATTATAACTGCCTTGTTGATCGAGTGGTTGCAAGCGCGACTATCGATCGGGAGATCCTGGGTTCAAATCCCGGATCGGGTGCTATTGGATTTTTCTAATTTAGAATTTCTTGAAGTGACTCAATATG